>JAPDDO010000132.1:0-157500 GCA_027422415.1 Schizothorax lantsangensis
TATAGTGAGAGCACATAAATCGCCTCGACAATCGGACCGTATAGTGAGAGCACATAAATCACACTCGACAATCGAGACCGTATAGTGAGAGCACATAAATCACACTCGACAATCGGACCGTATAGTGAGAGCACATAAATCACCGCTCGACAATCGGAACCGTATAGTGAGAGCACATAAATCACACTCGACAATCGGACCGTATAGTGAGAGCACATAAATCGCACTCGACAATAAGTTCGGACCGTATAGTGAGAGCACATAAATCACACTCGACAATCGGACCGTATAGTGAGAGCACATAAATCATCGCGGACTCGACAATCGACCGATAGTGAGAGCACATAAATTTCGCACGCACGACAATCGGGACCGTATAGTGAGAGCACATAAATCACACTCGACAATCGGACCGTATAGTGAGAGCACATAAATCACACTCGACAATCGGACCGTATAGTGAGAGCACATAAATCACACTCGACAATCGGACCGTATAGTGAGAGCACATAAATCACACTCGACAATCGACCGTATAGTGAGAGCACATAAATCAGCTCGACAATCGGACCGTATAGTGAGAGCACATAAATCACACTCGACAATCGGACCGTAAGTGAGAGCACATAAATCAGCTCGACAATCGGACCGTATAGTGAGAGCACATAAATCACACTCGACAATCAGACCGTATAGTGAGAGCACATAAATCACACTCGACAATCGGACCGTATAGTGAGAGCACATAAATCACACTCGACAATCGGACCGTATAGTGAGAGCACATAAATCACACTCGACAATCGGACCGTATAGTGAGAGCACATAAATCACTCGACAATCGGACCGTATAGTGAGAGCACATAAATCACACTCGACAATCGGACCGTATAGTGAGAGCACATAAATCACACTCGACAATCGGACCGTATAGTGAGAGCACATAAATCACACTCGACAATCGGACCGTATAGTGAGAGCACATAAATCACAGACTCGACAATCGGACACCGTATAGTGAGAGCACATAAATCAGCTCGAAACAATCGGACCGTATAGTGAGAGCACATAAATCACACTCGACAATCGGACCGTATAGTGAGAGCACATAAATCAGCTCGACAATCGACCGATATTAGAGCACATATCAGCTTCAATAGGAGAGCATAAAAAAACACATAAAAACAAAATCAAAAAAAAAAAAAAAAAACAAATAAAAAAAAAAAAAAAAAAACACAAAAAAAATAATCGAAACAATCGGACCGAAATACAAAAAAAACAAAAAAAAATAATCGACACGGACCGTATAGTGAGAGCACATAAATCACACTCGACAATCGGACCGTATAGTGAGAGCACATAAATCACTCTCGACAATCGGACCGTATAGTGAGAGCACATAAATCACACTCGACAATCGGACCGTATAGTGAGAGCACATAAATCAGCTCGACAATCGGACCGTATAGTGAGAGCACATAAATCAGCTCGACAATCGGACCGTATAGTGAGAGCACATAAATCACACTCGACAATCAGACCGTATAGTGAGAGCACATAAATCAGCTCGACAATCGGACCGTATAGTGAGCACATAAATCAGCTCGACAATCGGACCGTATAGTGAGAGCACATAAATCACACTCGACAATCGGACCGTATAGTGAGAGCACATAAATCACACTCGACAATCGGACCGTATAGTGAGAGCACATAAATCACACTCGACAATCGGACCGTATAGTGAGAGCACATAAATCACACTCGACAATCGGACCGTATAGTGAGAGCACATAAATCACACTCGACAATCGGACCGTATAGTGAGAGCACATAAATCACACTCGACAATCGGACCGTATAGTGAGAGCACATAAATCACACTCGACAATCGGACCGTATAGTGAGAGCACATAAATCACGCTCGACAATCGGACCGTATAGTGAGAGCACATAAATCACGCTCGACAATCGGACCGTATAGTGAGAGCACATAAATCACACTCGACAATCGGACCGTATAGTGAGAGCACATAAATCACTCTCGACAATCGGACCGTATAGTGAGAGCACATAAATCACACTCGACAATCGGACCGTATAGTGAGAGCACATAAATCACACTCGACAATCGGACCGTATAGTGAGAGCACATAAATCACACTCGACAATCGGACCGTATAGTGAGAGCACATAAATCACGCTCGACAATCGGACCGTATAGTGAGAGCACATAAATCACACTCGACAATCGGACCGTATAGTGAGAGCACATAAATCACACTCGACAATCGGACCGTATAGTGAGAGCACATAAATCGCACTCGACAATCGGACCGTATAGTGAGAGCACATAAATCAGCTCGACAATCGGACCGTATAGTGAGAGCACATAAATCACACTCGACAATCGGACCGTATAGTGAGAGCACATAAATCAGCTCGACAATCGGACCGTATAGTGAGAGCACATAAATCACACTCGACAATCGGACCGTATAGTGAGAGCACATAAATCACACTCGACAATCGGACCGTATAGTGAGAGCACATAAATCACACTCGACAATCGGACCGTATAGTGAGAGCACATAAATCACACTCGACAATCGGACCGTATAGTGAGAGCACATAAATCAGCTCGACAATCGGACCGTATAGTGAGAGCACATAAATCACACTCGACAATCGGACCGTATAGTGAGAGCACATAAATCGCACTCGACAATCGGACCGTATAGTGAGAGCACATAAATCACACTCGACAATCGGACCGTATAGTGAGAGCACATAAATCACACTCGACAATCGGACCGTATAGTGAGAGCACATAAATCACGCTCGACAATCGGAACGTATAGTGAGAGCACATAAATCACGCTCGACAATCGGACCGTATAGTGAGAGCACATAAATCACGCTCGACAATCGGACCGTATAGTGAGAGCACATAAATCACGCTCGACAATCGGACCGTATAGTGAGAGCACATAAATCACGCTCGACAATCGGACCGTATAGTGAGAGCACATAAATCACGCTCGACAATCGGACCGTATAGTGAGAGCACATAAATCACGCTCGACAATCGGACCGTATAGTGAGAGCACATAAATCACGCTCGACAATCGGACCGTATAGTGAGAGCACATAAATCACGCTCGACAATCGGACCGTATAGTGAGAGCACATAAATCACGCTCGACAATCGGACCGTATAGTGAGAGCACATAAATCACACTCGACAATCGGACCGTATAGTGAGAGCACATAAATCGCACTCGACAATCGGACCGTATAGTGAGAGCACATAAATCGCACTCGACAATCGGACCGTATAGTGAGAGCACATAAATCACACTCGACAATCGGACCGTATAGTGAGAGCACATAAATCACGCTCGACAATCGGACCGTATAGTGAGAGCACATAAATCACACTCGACAATCGGACCGTATAGTGAGAGCACATAAATCACACTCGACAATCGGACCGTATAGTGAGAGCACATAAATCACACTCGACAATCGGACCGTATAGTGAGAGCACATAAATCACACTCGACAATCGGACCGTATAGTGAGAGCACATAAATCACACTCGACAATCGGACCGTATAGTGAGAGCACATAAATCACACTCGACAATCAGACCGTATAGTGAGAGCACATAAATCACACTCGACAATCGGACCGTATAGTGAGAGCACATATATCGCGCTCGACAATCAGACCGTATAGTGAGAGCACATAAATCACACTCGACAATCGGACCGTATAGTGAGAGCACATAAATCGCACTCAACAATCGGACCGTATAGTGAGAGCACATAAATCACGCTCGACAATCGGACCGTATAGTGAGAGCACATAAATCACACTCGACAATCGGAGCGTATAGTGAGAGCACATAAATCACACTCGACAATCAGACCGTATAGTGAGAGCACATAAATCACGCTCGACAATCGGACCGTATAGTGAGAGCACATATATCGCGCTCGACAATCGGACCGTATAGTGAGAGCACATAAATCACACTCGACAATCGGACCGTATAGTGTGAGCACATAAATCACGCTCGACAATCAGACCGTATAGTGAGAGCACATAAATCGCGCTCGACAATCGGACCGTATAGTGTGAGCACATAAATCGCGCTCGACAATCGGACCGTATAGTGTGAGCACATAAATCGCGCTCGACAATCGGACCGTATAGTGTGAGCACATAAATCGCACTCGACAATCGGACCGTATAGTGAGAGCACATAAATCACACTCGACAATCGGACCGTATAGTGAGAGCACATAAATCGCGCTCGACAATCGGACCGTATAGTGAGAGCACATAAATCGCGCTCGACAATCGGACCGTATATTGAGAGCACATAAATCACACTCGACAATCTGACCGTATAGTGAGAGCACATAAATCACACTCGACAATCGGACCGTATAGTGAGAGCACATAAATCACACTCGACAATCGGACCGTATAGTGAGAGCACATAAATCACGCTCGACAATCGGACCGTATAGTGAGAGCACATAAATCGCGCTCGACAATCGGACCGTATAGTGAGAGCACATAAATCGCGCTCGACAATCGGACCGTATAGTGAGAGCACATAAATCGTGCTCGACAATCGGACCGTATAGTGAGAGCACATAAATCGCGCTCGACAATCGGACCGTATAGTGAGAGCACATAAATCGCGCTCGACAATCGGACCGTATAGTGAGAGCACATAAATCGCGCTCGACAATCGGACCGTATAGTGAGAGCACATAAATCAGCTCGACAATCGGACCGTATAGTGAGAGCACATAAATCGCACTCGACAATCGGACCGTATAGTGAGAGCACATAAATCACACTCGACAATCGGACCGTATAGTGAGAGCACATAAATCACACTCGACAATCGGACCGTATAGTGAGAGCACATAAATCACACTCGACAATCGGACCGTATAGTGAGAGCACATAAATCACACTCGACAATCGGACCGTATAGTGAGAGCACATAAATCACGCTCGACAATCGGACCGTATAGTGAGAGCACATAAATCACACTCGACAATCGGACCGTATAGTGAGAGCACATAAATCACACTCGACAATCGGACCGTATAGTGAGAGCACATAAATCACGCTCGACAATCGGACCGTATAGTGAGAGCACATAAATCACGCTCGACAATCGGACCGTATAGTGAGAGCACATAAATCGCGCTCGACAATCGGACCGTATAGTGAGAGCACATAAATCGCGCTCGACAATCGGACCGTATAGTGAGAGCACATAAATCGCGCTCGACAATCGGACCGCATAGTGAGAGCAC
This sequence comes from Schizothorax lantsangensis, assembly GCA_027422415.1. Lineage (NCBI taxonomy): Eukaryota > Metazoa > Chordata > Actinopteri > Cypriniformes > Cyprinidae > Schizothorax > Schizothorax lantsangensis. The sequence goes on from JAPDDO010000132.1 coordinate 5,350, forward strand.
ATAAATCACGCTCGACAATCGGACCGTATAATGTCAGCACATAAATCGCGCTCGACAATCGGACCGTATAGTGAGAGCACATAAATCGCACTCGACAATCGGACCGTATAGTGAGAGCACATAAATCACACTCGACAATCGGACCGTATAGTGAGAGCACATAAATCACGCTCGACAATCGGACCGTATAGTGAGAGCACATAAATCACACTCGACAATCGGACCGTATAGTGAGAGCACATAAATCACACTCGACAATCGGACCGTATAGTGAGAGCACATAAATCACACTCGACAATCGGACCGTATAGTGAGAGCACATAAATCGCGCTCGACAATCGGACCGTATAGTGAGAGCACATAAATCACACTCGACAATCGGACCGTATAGTGAGAGCACATAAATCACACTCGACAATCGGACCGTATAGTGAGAGCACATAAATCGCGCTCGACAATCGGACCGTATAGTGAGAGCACATAAATCACACTCGACAATCGGAGCGTATAGTGTGAGCACATAAATCACACTCGACAATCGGACCGTATAGTGAGAGCACATAAATCACGCTCGACAATCGGACCGTATAGTGAGAGCACATAAATCGCGCTCGACAATCGGACCGTATAGTGAGAGCACATAAATCACACTCGACAATCGGACCGTATAGTGAGAGCACATAAATCGCGCTCGACAATCGGACCGTATAGTGTGAGCACATAAATCGCGCTCGACAATCGGACCGTATAGTGTGAGCACATAAATCGCACTCGACAATCGGACCGTATAGTGAGAGCACATAAATCACACTCGACAATCGGACCGTATAGTGAGAGCACATAAATCACGCTCGACAATCGGACCGTATAGTGAGAGCACATAAATCGCGCTCGACAATCGGACCGTATAGTGAGAGCACATAAATCACACTCGACAATCGGACCGTATAGTGAGAGCACATAAATCACACTCGACAATCGGACCGTATAGTGAGAGCACATAAATCACACTCGACAATCGGACCGTATAGTGAGAGCACATAAATCACGCTCGACAATCGGACCGTATAGTGAGAGCACATAAATCACGCTCGACAATCGGACCGTGACCGTATAGTGAGAGCACATAAATCGCGCTCGACAATCGGACCGTATAGTGAGAGCACATAAATCGCGCTCGACAATCGGACCGTATAGTGAGAGCACATAAATCGCGCTCGACAATCGGACCGTATAGTGAGAGCACATAAATCGCGCTCGACAATCGGACCGTATAGTGAGAGCACATAAATCACGCTCGACAATCGGACCGTATAGTGAGAGCACATAAATCAGCTCGACAATCGGACCGTATAGTGAGAGCACATAAATCACGCTCGACAATCGGACCGTATAGTGAGAGCACATAAATCAGCTCGACAATCGGACCGTATAGTGAGAGCACATAAATCACGCTCGACAATCGGACCGTATAGTGAGAGCACATAAATCACACTCGACAATCGGACCGTATAGTGAGAGCACATAAATCACACTCGACAATCGGACCGTATAGTGAGAGCACATAAATCACACTCGACAATCGGACCGTATAGTGAGAGCACATAAATCAGCTCGACAATCGGACCGTATAGTGAGAGCACATAAATCACACTCGACAATCGGACCGTAATAGTGAGAGCACAACATAAATCCATAACACTCGACAATCGGACCGTATAGTGAGAGCACATAAATCACACTATCAGACAATCGGACCGTATAGTGAGAGCACATAAATCACACTCGACAATCGGACCGTATAGTGAGAGCACATAAATCACACTCGACAATCGACCGTATAGTGAGAGCACATAAATCACACTCGACAATCGACACCCGTATAGTGAGAGCACATAAATCACACACCGTATAGTGAGAGCACATGCCCGGCCCTAACAGAGGTGTCAGATTCAACCCTAATTAAGCACACACACTCGACAATCAGCTATAGTCAAGTCTTCAGCTTATTTGAGAGCACTCGTGGGGTAATTTCTAACATGAATGTGTGTTTGGAGCAGGGTTCATACACATTCAATTTTTCATGTTTCTAAATCTTCCTATTGATTGTCAGTTAAAAAGCACCTCCAGAATCTGTTACTAGTTACATTTTGAAGTCATGTTTCATTTTGATTTCATGCATGTTAAGTCTTTTTTTTGCACTGTTTGCAGATCTTGCTGTTACAAGTGTTCCTGTGGCTCAGTGGTAGAGCATTGCGTTAGCAGCGCAAAAGGTTGTGGGTTCGATTCCCAGGGAACACACATAGTGATAAAAAAAAAAACATGTATAGCCTGAATGCACTGTAAGTCGCTTTGGATAAAAGCATCTGCTAAATGCATAAATTTAAATGTACAAGCAAAATTACCAACAAGCCAGAGCGTATGTGCTTTTGATACTGGTATTTCTGAATGTTTAATATGTATTGGTCTTTGTCTACATATTGTCTTTACATATTTGTCTATTGTTCCTCAGAAGGGCCATCATCAGAAAACCTAAAGGCATTTGTATTGATGAGAGAAATAGTATTTTGTCTCCCCAAAAGATGCCCATGGACCCAGAAAAGCCTGCGATGCCCTTGTAGTATCACATGTGGGTAGTACCACTGACTTGAGAATCTATTCCTTTACAAGGACCTGTACCCCAAGATGTTCGTCAAATGAAAGATAAACATTATATGTTCTCTCTCCGTCTGTACTTTTATCTTCATAACAAAAGGATTAATGAGAAATACACCAAAGCCTTGAAGATGCAAGCAAAGCAATTGGTCCACATTGACCTACATGTGAAATTGGCATTCAGGAGTGAAGGTAATTGTGCCTTTCCTAATGCCTTTAAAGGGTCTATAATGACAGTTTGATTTAGCCATAGACAGCTGTTGTCATATAATAATCATACATGTCTGTTTTTTTTGTGCGTGTACTCTACAAGAAGGTAAAGCTGCTTTGAATTGCTTAATTGTAAATCTCAAGGTTAAGCTTTTTACACATATCTTTATTTGGTAGCCAGTAAAAAAGTGTGCAATGTTAGTTGATATTTTTCTAACAGAACTACATTTTAATACATTTTAAATTATTATTTTGTTTGTTTGTTTGTAACCTATAACATTGCGATGCTCATGCAATAGTTGGTGAATTGTTGCTTTTCTCAGCTATCCCCACATTGCTGGACAGAAGGTAATATGGGTTTGATTAACAAACGTTTAACAATAACCAATAATGAGAATACATGATGCTTGTGCTTTAAGTGTTTTTGTTCATGTTGTCAATGCATATGTAGTGGCCACTTGACATGCACCTCTAAATTGTGATCCATTTCTGTCCCTACCTGTAAGTGGATTTAAAAAGTTTAATTTTAATGCATTGCTTCAGTGTTGACATCACTCAGTATTGTAACTTATATTTATGTTGTGACTCTGTTTTCTCCAACAGCCTGATGCATCCTCAAAAGACTGCAACCTTTTCCTAAATGCAAGTCAAGTCATTGAACCCTGTAAGCTGCTGTCTTCCCATTGAGTTCCATTGAGTCCCTTTGAGTTCCATTGAGTCCCATTGAGTCCCATTGAGTCCCTTTGAGTTCCATTGAGTCCCATTGAGTCCCTTTGAGTTCCATTGAGTCCCATTGAGTTCCATTGAGTTCCACTGAGTCCCACTGAGTCCCACTGAGTCCCATTTAGTTCCATTGAGTCCCATTGAGTCCCATTGTGTCCCACTGAGTCCCACTGAGTCCCATTGGAGAGAAACTGCCAACTGGATAAATAATGCAGCTATAATTGTGTAGGTGTGTTGGTATAGATGTCAGAGTGTGGTTTGTATGTGTGTCATAAAAACAATTGTGTTTGTGTACATGTGTGTGCTTGTAATATTTGAGAGATAAACTCCATTGTAAATCACAAATCCAAGCACTGTGTGCACCAGCAGAGTTTTGCTGCATCTAATGGAGAAAATCTGCTACTGCACCCAAACAAAATCTTACTGAAAGCTCATATTTTGAGATATCAACCTCAAATTTGGAACACGTTTAGATTTATGGCTTTGATTTTCTAGCAGGTTTAGAGTTAAACATGTTTTATAAAATATATATTTTATATAAAATATTGTTCATAAATCATTTTCATAAACTTAAACCTGTATAACTGTTTTTAAACTCAAACTCAGCCTCTTAACATCATCATGACTCCATTTAATAATCACTTAACAATCAGTAAGATATTCATTATTCTCTACCTCACACTGACAGTGTCATTTGCACACAGCACTTTCTGTGTTTTGGTATTTTATTTTTATTTTTTTGGTATTGCTGCTACATGTCAACCATGTACAACCTGTTTGCACATTCCTCTCTTGTACATTCCTGCTTATCTTAATATTTAATCTACAGTATACTGTCATGCACATTTTTTTTTTTATATTTTATATTTAGTTCTTTATATCTTATTCCTTATTTCATTTTATGTATATTTCCTCTGTGTTGTATTCTATAATATTTGCACTGTCCATGGAGCGGAGCGGACTCACATTTCACTGCTGGTTATATACTCTCTATATAATCGTGTATGTGACAAATAAAAATCTTGAATCTTGAAAACACAGGCAGGGTCAAATATCAGTTAACAGATATGTTGAGGACAAGACACAAGAGTATTCTGAGGGCATGCGTGGGTCGTCAATCGGCGAACAATATCCAAAGGGTTCAGACAAGAGGGGTAATCCAGGTACACGAGCAATAGTCCAAGCAGGGGCAAACAGAGTCCAAACGGAAAGACGAAGGGTTAATCCAGGAAACACGGGCAGGAAACAAAACACGAGAAAACAGACAAGGCCAGACTAAGACAACTAAGTGGGTAGCTAAAACTAGGAGAGTAATAAACACAGAACAATACTGGAACTAAACAGAAACACAGAATGGCTCGGTAAGGCAGCTAACACTAGGGGAGTGCTATACGCAGAACAATACTCGGTGATCTGTGAAAGGAAGTCCTTGGTTTATGTAGGGTGTGTGATTGTGTGATAGTTCTCAGGTGTGAGCGTGTGATTAGTGAAATGGCTGCTGGGAAATGTAGTCCGGGGTAATATGTAACAGTCTGTGTGGTGTAAAAGTCAATGTGATGGAGGAGTGACCTCTGGTGGCGAGCGAATGGAAGTCCGTGGACCTGATTCATGACATATAGTGGTGGTTGGATTTATTCACGCACGTTAAAACATTTATTTAAAGCTTCTTTCTTTACAGATTCTTATTTACAGCATTATCATAATAGGCTGTATATTAACTTATTGGGAGAAAACCAGTAGTTCTATGTGAAATCAGACACTGAGCACCCCCATATAGCCAAAATGGCATGATCATAACACCTCAAATATTCGACTGTGAGATTGGGAGTCGAATCAGGCTCCTCCCATCGATGCGTCGACTATTCAGGGTCACCCCTACAGTACTTAAGTATTTTTTGGGAGTATCTGTACTTTACTTGAGTTGTTATATTTCAGCCAACTTTTACTTTTACTCCACTACATTTCCTAATTAAAATGTATACTTTTACTCCGATACATTTTCCCGAAGCATTTTCATTACTTACTACAAAATAGTCAGAAGTCAGAAGAACACAGACTGCAGGAAAGCAGGTTTGACGAATCAGTGGTCTGGCGCTTGCAAGTTAGACTCCTAAAAACACCTTTGCTCGTGTAAACAAGTGCGTGCACAACCACAGATGATTAATTTTCCACTCAAGTTGAGTCTGGGGTGTGCGATATACAATACATCTTCTGCGATAATATGGTAAGTGTTGTAATGATGTGCGATCTGACATTATCAAGTAGACTATATCACCAAATCATACACAGCGTGCACGCATGTTGATTTATTAGTCTATTAAAACTCTAAATTGTTGACGGCAAAAATGCTTCTGTAAGCTTTTTATATTTATGTAATTTAATATAGTTAACTTAATCTATATCACACAAAGAGTACCGTTTTTCTGCAGATATCATCATGATAATAATAAACTTTATTTTCTATAGCACCTTTAAAGGTACATCTCAAAGCGATTTACACAGAAAAAAGATATATAAATAAAAAATAATCTAAATCCGTACCTTCCATTGTTAAAGTTAACATACCAGTTTTACTAATTTGATGTGGCGTGCCAATAAGCATTACCTCTGTCTTATCACTATTAAGACAAAGTAAGTTTTGAGACATCCATTTTTTTATCTCTGAAATGCTGTGTTCAAGAAAGCCAACAGCTGTGGTATCACCAGGTTTAGTGTGAATGTAGATCTGGGTGTCGTCTGCGTAAAAATGGAACTTAAGACCAAGGGATCTAAGAAGCTGACCGAGTGGAAAGATGTACATACTAAAAAGTAGGGGGCTCAAAATAGAACCATGTGGGACACCAAATTTAACAGAAACGACTTTGGAACGACATCCACCCAGGGAAACAAATTGTCTACGGTCTGAAATGTAAGATTTGAACCAATTTAAAACAGTGTCAGTAACACCAAAAACAGTTTCTAGGCGAGTAAGTAACACAGCGTGATCGACTGTGTCAAAAGCTGCGCTTAGATCTAGAAGAACCAGAATTGAGAGACGACCAGCATCTGCAGCAATCAACAGAATATTAGTAACCTTAACTAAAAGCTGTTTCAGTGCTGTGGAGTTTACGAAAGCCAGATTGGAGGGCTTCAAAAAGGTTGTTATCAATGAGATGAGTATGCAAATGAGACGTCACAATACGCTCCAGGATTTTAGCTATGAAGGGAAGATTAGAGATGGGCCGAAAATTAAGATGATCAAAATCAACAGGAGTTTTTTTGGGGACAGGGGTTACAGCAGCAATTTTAAATGCTGCTGGCACCATTCCACAACACAAAGAGTCATTTATTATATTAAGAACAACGGAGCCTAGGGAGGCAAAGCATGATTTAAACAGCTGAGTGGGAATAGGATCAATAATGGAACTGGCTACTTTCATTAGAGACACCTCCTTGCTTAGAGAAGCCAGATCCAGATCCAAATTTAGACGAAGGGGTGCCAGAAAAGTGTGAGATGTAACAGGAAGAAAAGGATGGGACTGGAGTAATGCATTTGCGGACATCTTAGAACTGAAATAATCAAGATATCTATTACAAAGGTGTGCAGAAGCAGACACATTGGAAGTACTATAGCCATTGACCAATTTGTTAATCGTATGAAACAGTTTGCCAGGATTTCTTTCATTATTGACAATTATTTGAGAAAAATACAGATATTATTTCTGCCTTATATTCATGTAAGTGCTCCTTCCACGCTTGGTTGTGTACACTAAGACCAGAGAGACGCCACCTACGCTCCAAATTACGACAAGCTGCCTTCATCGAGCGCAGCTCATCAGTATACCAAGGAGCTTAGCGTACAAAGGCCACTGTACGAGATTTCATTGGTGCACATGAATCTAAACCAGATGAGAGGACTGTTTAACAAAGAAATGTTGTCCTCCAGAGAGTCAGACGGCGAAAAACCACTTAGCGAGGAGTCGACAAAAGCAGAGAAACCAGGGAGATCAATAGATTTCCATTTACGATAATAACAGTTCTATACAAGGGCATATTCAAGTGAGACAAATCCACATTAAAAAGGATCGCCAAATGGTCAGACAATCCAAAATCAGAGGAGAATAACTGTACCATTGGTAATGACCAGATCTAAAGTATGACCCTTGATATGTGTGGGACAATCCACCAACTGCTTTAAATCAAAACAGTCCAACAGAGACAGAAAGTCCCGGGTCATAGTAGAGTCGTTTTTATCTATATGAATATTAAAGTCCCCCAGGATGAGAGTTCGTTCAAAATTAAAACACACCAGAGACAGCAGATCAGCAAACTCGGTTAAAAAGTCTCCTTTTGATTTGGGAGGTCTGTAGACTGTAACTATAACTGTAGAGATCGGAGCAGAGACACTCAGAGCCAAACACTCAAACGAGTTAAACTAGGGGATGACCACAGGGATAATGTTGATATATGAGTTGTACAGTACAATAATGCCACCACCCCTCCCCGTGGCTCGCGGGATTTCGAATAATCCATAGCCTGTGGGTCATTGAATAAAAGTCCATCACATTGTTTATGCCAAGTTTCTGTTAAACACACTAAGTTGAGTTTTTCCTCAATGATGATATCCGATAGCAACACAGCCTTGTTGTTTATAGATCACGCGTTGAGAAGCGCCGCTTTCACCAGACACGGAGGCGAAGAAGATGAAGGGCATTCTACACGGTTGAGCGCTGATAAGCTTTTAAATCCACACCGCTGCCCAACAAACTGCGGGTATTACGATGAAATATAGGCACACGGACAGCATCCGCAGAAGAGCGGGTGAACCTGTGCCTTGAAGCGCGGTGTAGGGTACAACGGGGCTAAAGGCGCCTTTGATATTATTTTCATCTAAACCACTAGATGGCACAAAAACATGGCATAGCACTTTCCAAAACATTGGCTTTTCAAGATGCATGTGTATATTTGTCTGATCCTTGCAAAGCTGATTCTGTGCTTACTTGATCTAATATTTTATGTTTTTTAAAATGTTGTAGATTTAAGTAGCCAATAAGAATCACTAAAATTAATGAATATATTTTCAGACAAAGGTTGTCTTTATGATTTTCAGTTTTGTTTAAGATAATTAAAGCAACAGGTTTTAAATAAGGAAAGAATATGTAAAAGTATGGTATTTGGGGTAAAAAGCGCCCCTGCTGTTGGGGCTAAATGCGCAGTAATTAATATGATAATTAATATATCACTGACTTTTCCGTTTGTTGACATGGTTAGATTCAGATGGTAAATATCATATATCATGCCGGGTGTCAATATTAGAGATAATCACCATGTTTAGAATGAAACCATCATATTTAAAAACGTGATATTAATCATATCATATAATGAAATATCATTTGTTGTTACTACTGTAAATATGTTCAATTATTATTGGATCTCCTTCAATACTTTCAGAATTTGTACGATTTTGTTTCTGTATTTTAAAATATATTAACATATTTTTTTAAAGACAGTACAAAAATTAATTATTTTATTTTTCAAAATAAGCAGAAAATAGTACAAACTTTGCTAAAGTGATTGTTTTGAACATGTATTAACTTAGACATTATTTAAAAAATGCTGAAGTATATCAACACCGTGTGTGACACCTCATATATTTATACGATTTTTAAACAAAATAAAAAACTTGATTTATTTTCACACAAAATCTGTTGCTCCATTAATGTTCAATACAACGTATATATTTTTTCTGCAATTATACATTTTAGGCGCAGTGAATAGCACATTTTTTTCTTAAGGGGGGCCTTTAGCCCCGTTGTACCCTGTATAACGTGTGCGACGTAGAATTCCGACATTACGGCACAGTTCATAGCTATCACTCAATGAGGAATAATTCCTATTTAGCATCCGGAGATTGCAAGCGGAGTACCTTAGCGCCATGACGGAGGAATTCACACCGCAACAGACCTGTAGAGATATGAGTCCTGGGCAGAGTAACTGAAGAAATGATTCCAGTAGATATAGATCCAAACTGACAACAACAGGAGGATAAAACATACAAGAGGGGGATTTTACAGCTCCAAAGCCCTCATTATCCAGACATCAAAGTCCAATCAATATTTAAAAACAAGAAAGACAGGAGAGAGGAGCGGCAGCCAAACGCGCCAGCGTACCCTTTCAACCGGAACCGAATAAGCATCATAACACATTTAATAATCATTTTATACAAGTATAGACATAATATTGCTTAATTTTGCCAACGAAAATAGCTCCAAACAAAGATCACAGCACTGTTTTGAGTCTCTGAGCAATGGACGGTGTTTACTTATTGAATGAATCAGCTTTTTGAACGAATCGGTTGAATAAATGACTCACTCATTAACACACCCAGCTTTCCATTCGGAAGGGCTCATCCCTATGCCCTAATCCCTTCAAAGGGTTTACTCTTTAGAGGGTGCAGGGGACCAAACAACTGTTTCTTGAAGTGCCCTTCTGCATCATCATCTCGTGCCCACACGGAGGCGCCGTCATCATGGAAAGAATCAGCGCAAAGGATCATGGGAGCCCAAAGTGTCCATCAGTTGTACCCTTTGAAATCCTTCATTCTGAAGGGCCCTTTGAAGTGGACAGTTTTGAGCACTTCGGTTTGGAACGACACTTCAATATGGCGGCCGTGATTGTTTTCACCCCTAAGTGCCCTTCTGAGGGTGATATATCCCGTTTGGAGCGCACCGAGAGTCAAATCCTTTGTTTCTGAATGAATCAGCCGTTTGAATGAATCGGTGACTCACTCATTAACAGTCACTTGCTGCCACCTACTGGCGGTTTTAAGTATTCAACGTATTCAACGTTTTATGTTAAAAACAAAACATTAGGCCTATTTATGCATCTGTAACTGCAGTTTAATGTCCCCTCTGAGATACATAAACTGTGTAAATACATCTAAATGCTATTTCAGATGCAGAGAAATGTTTCTTATGTTGGAATGAAAGACACCAAGTACCGGATTAAGTCCTTCTTATTCATACCCAAAAATACAAAATAGAAGAAAGAGTTAAAACTGAACACAATCTTGCTACTCAAGCTGTGTATGAACATTTATATATATATATATATATATATATATATATTTATTTATTTGCTTTTCGTTCTTAAGGACAATAAATATCACATACTTTAATACTTTTACTCAAGTAATATTCTAAACGGTGACTTCAACTTCTACCAAAGTCATTTTCTGGTAAGATATCTGTACTTTTACTTAAGTATGGCCTTCAGGTACTTTAGACACTACTGTTATTGAGCAGCAGATCAGCATATTATTATGATTTCTGAAGATCATGTGACACTGGAGTAATGATGCTGAAAATACAGCTTTGATCACAGAAATAAATTACAGTTTAACACATATTCACATAGAAAACAGCTGTTTTAAATAGTAAAAATATCTCACAATATTACTGCTTTTACTGTATTTTGGATCAAATAAATGCAGGCTTGGTGAGCAGAAGAGACTTCTTTAAAAAACATTAAAAATCGTACTCTTCAAACACTTTTGTCTGATAGTGTATGTTTTGGGACTTTAACTCAGAGCGAAGTTTAAAATATAAAGATATGGTATTACGAGAAATATAATATTAAATCTTTCAATTAAGTCTTGAAAATCTAATAGAATTGATTTCTATCCTTTAATATCGTTTAACGGTAGAATACAGTTTTTAGCTCAAGATGGCTGCACAAATGGTTGTCGACCAGAAAGCAAATTCAGATTGTGCCATATTGGAGAGCTTTATTGCCAAGTATGATTGAATTCTGTTTGGAGTATGTTTACAAGGAACTTAATGCTTTGTAATATGCGTGAGATATTCTGCTCTTCTTCTGCAAAGCAGATCATTGAGTCAACCCTTATTTCCACATTTAGCTTTTGTTGTGTAACACTGGAAGATTTGTGACCCAATACTCTTTCTAAATTCCTCACATCCTCTTTCTAATGTTGTCATATGTATGTAATACTGTCTTTGTTCCTTAAAAAAAAAACCTTGATAGATGCCCATAGCATATCATAGAGTCTTGGTTTAATCTGATAAATTCAGTCAGTCTTCGTTTCGTAACTCCATCATCATCAGCAGCACCTGTGTGTTCAATAATAGAGTTAGAGTCAAGTTTGTATAGAATTGTCACCCCCTTCTTCTTAGAAATATAACTTGATGATACTTAGCGGTTTTAACTATTTTACTCAATTGACAAAATTACATTTATTTCAAGATATATTAAATAACTGAGACATCACTAACAAGTAAATATTGCATAATGTTTAAGTAAAGTAAATATAAGTGAAGTAAAAAAGTACATATAATGAATCTATAAGCTAATACAGAACTCATATTTATCAGAATGCTCCTCTCCAGAGTTCATTTCTCTAGTGAATTAACATGTTGAGGACGCTGGCACCAGACAAAAGATTTCTTAATAAATCAAAGTTTATTATGCTATTCTACTCAAGGTACATGAAACTAAACTAAATAACACAAAACAACATACATACACACATACACGTTTTAGGCAATGAACGGTTGCGATTTGGAGACCGTTAAAATATAGCACTGTTTGCTATTTCCACAAGATTTACCCGTGCAGACCATCGAGCAGAGAACTCTATTATCTTTACTTTTAGAGATCAATACAACCAAGATTCAGCAAAATTATAGAGCTAGTTGTTTGCTACTTGCTTTAACCCTCTGGGGTCTGAGGTGATTTTGGGGCCCTTGAGATGTTTTGACATGTCCTGATATTTGTGCTTATTTCAGCTACTTATAACATACTAATGACCAACATGTATTTGTTTTTGTATTCAGCACAAACTTTGCTACAATATTATGTGACCAAGATGGATATACATGTTTGCATTTTTTTAGAAAAAAAATATTATGCGTGGTTAGTAAGTTTTGGGGGGGAAAATGTAGCTGAAATAAGGCCATAAAACCCACACTAAATAGTCCTGAATAAGACTGTAGAGTAATCAGTCTTGTCGGCTAGAATATTTACTTCACAATTAAGTGAGAATCATTCTGCTTACTCATTTACAGAAAACAATATATTGATTAAAATTTTTTAAGACATGTTTTGTGATTGAAAGCCTGTATGCGAGGGAGTGACAATGTCCTTGAATATTAAGTGATTCTCACCTGAGACACAAAGGGCCCTCCCCTAATGGACCCTAATGGCCCATCAGTGTGACTGTGACTTTGAGGCAGGTAAGAGAGAATGTGAGGAGATTGAACAAATGTTTTTTTTTTATTATTTGTATTTTATTTACAACACTGTATAATCAAAACATACATAATGAAGGTCAAAGACACATTATTGTGCACACTGATCTAACCACAGAGATGTGAACAGACTTTGAGTTATTCCTGCAACAGATTCTGTTCAACAAGTGACACAAGTAAATCATGCCTGATATTTCCGTGTGTTATTTAAGTGTTTCTGCTACTTTCCATGGATTCAAGAAGAAAAAAAAACATAATCAGTGGTCAAGGAGCTTGTTTTACCATATAATATCAGGGTAGTTGGACATCTGATGTTGGTACAGCACAAAAACAGTTTGAAGAAAGTCATCAGGATTCATCATCTGTGGTGCAGGTATCTGATTCAATAAAATACAAACAACCAAAAAAAAAACATTTGTGAGCATGTTAATATCAGGAGCATCTTTTTATATATATGTTTTATAGACTCACGCATGCTTTGTACTTTCGTAAACAAAAAAATACATTTTATATCTGAGAAACTAATTATTATTGTTTAGAAAAAACGAACTATGATTTTGTAGTCATATAGCCTAGTATGTATAGCTTTGTACTACAAAAGATGTACTTTGTACTATAAAAAAGGATATTTTATATCTGAGAAACTAATTATTATCGTTTAGCACGCTATTCAATCCATTTGTGAACATTAAACATTTTTCTAAACATTGTAGCATTCATCATGTTGTCGTTTGGGAAAAAAAATAAACGCGTTCAAGTTTGAGTCACAATAACACGTTAACTAATGCAAAAAAAGAAACATTACTTACTCATCAGATCGCTCTTCTCTTCTGGATGAACTCTTGCTCTTATTTTGAGGCAAATCCAGCTTTTATTCAGAGTGTCTTCTTCCAGAAACGAACAGTAATGTTAGCGCGAGGAACGATCTGGCTTTGTTTATGTTGGGCGTTTCCCTGAGCACGCGGCACACGTGGTTATTTACATATGAACGCGAGGGGGCGGGATCGCATTAGAAATAATGAGTTAGACGGGACAGACTGAACATCGTGTTGGTTTCATACGGATTACTTCATCACAGAATGTTGTTTTCGATAAGACTTACTTCATTTCAAAGTAGACACTTCCAGCTTTCTATAGATATAACTCCCATGTCCGTGTGTTGAGTTTTCGCTGAGTTACAGTTAATTTTAGTGACGTTTTTCGAAGAGCAGCTGGCGGAGATGGAGAAGACAGAGAGCGCATCCTGTTTGTTTTCTTTCTTTTTTCCAAAACCACAAAGATTTGTTGTATTCGTGAGTGTACACAAAAAAAATAGACACTTCAAAGTTTCAATTGATGTATAACACTTATCTGTACGACCAAAATCGACGGAGTATTTTTAATGTCTTTTGCACTGGTCTTAAAAAAAACGAGTTGGTGTCGCCGGCGATACAGCCGTCCCCTTAAATTAAGCACAGAAGTAAGGTAACAGCTTACTAAATACATATGTACAATACATACATTGTACATATTCGTCTCGTCTACCTGTCTTTAAGCGCGCATTCAGTCGTGAGTTTCTGCTCGATGTCGGCAGAACCACATTTTTAGAGTTAAACTCCGCGCACGCCGAAGAGCTCCGGGACCTCGGTTTGCTCCGGAGGCCTACACCATCACCGACCCCCACTACTGCATATCGCCCACAGCGGAGGCGCTACAAGCGGCGTGAGAGGAAGCAGAAGAGGGGTAAGCGCGGAGGTATCCGAGCTAGGCTAGCAGCTAACCCACACAAGCCAGCTATCCCCTCCATCGTACTGGCGAACGTACGCTCTTTGGACAATAAACTGGACCACATCCGACTACTTCACTCAACTCAGAGGACTGTAAGAGACTGTTGTGTTTTTGTGTTTACGGAAACATGGCTCAACAACAGCGTTCCGGACTGCGCCATTCAGCTCGAGCAGCTAACATGCTATCGAGCAGACAGAGCTCTCGTCGAGGGAGGTAAGAGACGCGGCGGCGGGCTTTGTGTTTACATCAATAATGTATGGTGCCGCGACGCTGTTGTGGTCTGCAAACACTGCTCACCCCTGGTGGAATTTATGATTATTAAGTGCCGGCCGTTCTATCTACCGAGGGAATATACAGCCATACTGCTCATTGCTGTATACATCCCTCCCAGCTCTAACAACAATAACAGGAGTGAGGCACTGAATGATCTGTACCAGCACATCAGTGGGCAGCAGACAGCCCACCCAGATGCTTTTCTCATCTTGGCTGGAGACTTTAATCACGCAGACTTAAAGAGTGTGTTCCCAAAAATTCAACAGCATGTTGACTTTCCAACAAGGGGAAAAAAAACGCTGGACTTTGTTTACACCACCCAGAGAGGAGCATACAAGGCTCTCCCCCTCCCCCACATCGGAGCCTCAGACCACATCACTGTCATGCTAATGCCTGCACACAGACCGCTCGTTAAAGTCATCAAACCAATACACAAGCAGATACAAGTGTGGCCGGAAGGGTCGTCAGAGGCACTTCAAGACTGTTTCGACACCATTGACTGGAATATGTTTAAACAGGCTGCCACATACAACAACACCACAGACCTCCAAGAGTACTCAGAGACTGTCACTGCCTACATCACCAAGTGTATTGATGATGTAACGGTCACAAAGACTATCACTGTCCGGGCCAACCAGAAGCCGTGGCTGACAGGGGAGGTCTACAGACTTCTGAAGGCTCGGAATGCTGCCTTTAGAGCTGGAGATGAGGAGGGCCTAAGGACAGCTAGGGCCAACCTATCCCGCGGCATCAGAGAGGCCAAGAGACAGTACTCCAGGAGGATAGCCCACCGTTTCAGTGACAGCAGAGACACTCAGAGCCTGTGGCAGGGGATTCAGACCATTACGGACTACAAGCCCCCACCACAGACCTGTGACAGCACCATCCCCCTGCTGAACGAGCTGAATGCCTTCTTTGCTCGCTTTGAGGCAAAAAAAAGCCCCACTGCACAGAAGACACCACCTCCTCCAGGCGACCAGATGATGACGCTGTCCACGTACAGCGTGAGGAGATCCCTCAGCAGGATCAATGCACGCAAAGCTCCGGGTCCTGACAACATTCCTGGGCGTGTACTGAGAGACTGGTCAGTGGAACTCACTGATGTCTTCACAGACATTTTCAACATCTCACTAAGCCAGGCTGTTGTCCCCACATGCTTCAAAGCTACCACCATCATTCCAGTCCCGAAGAAGTCATCTCCATCCTGCTTCAATGACTACCGTCCAGTAGCACTCACTCCTATTCTCATGAAGTGCTTTGAAAGGTTAGTCATGCAGCACATCAAGTCTGTCCTCCCCCCCCCTCCCTGGACCCCTTCCAGTTTGCATATAGGTCCAATCGCTCGACCGATGATGCCATCGCCACTGCCCTCCACTCAGCCCTCACACACCTAGACAAAACGGACACGTATGTCAGATTGCTGTTCATAGACTTCAGTTCAGCATTCAACACAATCATCCCTCAACAGCTCATCCATAAACTGGTCCAGCTGGGGCTCAATACGTCGCTGTGCAACTGGCTGTTGGACTTTCTGACCGGGAGACCTCAGGCAGTACGGGTCGGCAGTAACACATCCAGCACCATCACACTGAACACAGGGGCCCCCCAAGGATGTGTGCTGAGCCCCCTCCTCTTCACTCTGCTGACCCACGACTGCACACCGTCACACAACTCCAACCGCTTCAATAAATTTGCGGATGACACGACAGTGGAGGGTCTCATCAGCAACAGAGATGAGACAAACTACAGGAGCGAGGTGAGCCGCCTGGCCGGGTGGTGCAGTGACAACAATCTCTCTCTAAATGTGGAGAAGACGAAGGAGATTGTCGTTGACTTCAGGAGAGTGCACACTCAGCATGCTCCTCTGACCATCAATGGTGCGACCGTGGAGAGAGTGAGCAGCACCAAGTTCCTGGGTGTACACATCACAGAGGACCTCTCCTGGACCAACAACACTGCAGCACTAGCCAAGAAAGCACAACAGCGTCTCTTCTTCCTCCGCAAACTAAGAAGAGCCAGAGCCCCGGCCCCCATCATGTGCACCTTCTACAGAGGCACCATCGAGAGCATTCTGACTAGCTGCATCACTGTGTGGTATGGCGCCTGCAACGCGTCCTGCCGCAAGTCCCTTCAACGGATAGTGAGAGCAGCTGAGAAGATCGTTGGTGTCTCTCTCCCCTCCCTCCAGGACATTTACAACACCGTCTCACCCGCAAAGCCCTCAGCATTGCAGGTGATCCCACCCACCCGACACACAACTTCTTCAGTCTGCTTCCATCAGGGAGGAGACTGAGGAGTCTCCAAGCCAGGACAAACAGACTGAAAGACAGCTTCATCGACCAGGCTGTCAGGAAGCTGAACTCGCTCCCGTCCTTGCCCCCCCTCCCCTCTCTTACCCCACGAATCACTGAACTCGGACCCCCACCCCACCACCACCACCCACACGAACACACACTCACACACACACACACTCACACTCACACTGAGACAAGCACTGGTCACTTGTACAGCATTGGACTGACCTCATTCATTCAACTACCTCGTCTGGCAGTCTGAATAAAAAAGACTGCTCCTGTCACTTTAAATAGTCTTATAAGCTCTTTGCACTACACCATTTATATTCGGCACTGTTTGTTTGTTTGTTTGTTTATCTCACTGATTTGCACTGATCTGCCATGTGCCCTATGCCACTTTATCCATTTTTTTTATATTATTATTTTTATTTTCTTTATTTAATGTTTTATTTTTCCTACATGTCCTTATTTGTATATTTGTAATAGTTGCATTTTTGTGTATGTATGTGTGTATGTGTGCGCATGTATGTATGTGTATATATATATATATATATATATATATATGTATGTGTATATATATATGTATGTATGTGTGTGTGTATGTGTATGTGTATATATATATATATATATATATATATATATATATATATTGATTTGTACTTATCTGTATTTTTGCGTTCTACTGTTTGTGTTTAGTGTTATCTGTATGCACCTGGGAGTAAGAGAGTAATGCAATTTCAATTCTCTGTATGTATGTACGGTACATGTGGCAGAATTGACAATAAAGCTGACTTTGACTTTGACTTTGACTAAATCTGTTACACACCCCCCCTTTCAGAAGAAGGCCTGACCTGACCGTAGTACCTTTTCAAATTTTCTACATGGTAGGTCTCAACCTGCTTGGGTTCGGTTGACATCTCAACTCTGTAATTTACATTATTCAGCTGCTTTAAAACTTTGGCAGGCCCTCGCCACTTGGGAGCTAACTTGGCTGTAAATGCGTCCCCTGCACGAGACAACGGGTGAGCCCGAACCCAGACAAGTTCCCCTTCTTGGAAGGTTTCTTGCCGTCTCTTATGGTTGTAGTATCTCTGTTGTCTACTTTGAGCTCTTGTGACATTCTCCTTCACTCTCTCCAAGAGTGATTGCTGGCGTTCAATGGCCTCATATGCAGATTGGTCAGGATCAGGAGAACGATATTGGAATAGTTTGAGGGGCCCTTTCAACTTACATCCTAGAGCAATCTCTGCTGGAGTGTAGTTGGTACTCTCGTGCCAAGATGAATTGATTGCAAACCTGAACTCATGGATCCACTGGTCCCAATTCTGATGATTGTCCTTGACGTATGATGCAATCATTATCTTAAGAGTTCTATTCACCCTTTCTGTCAAGTTAGTCTGTGGGTGGTATGCAGTGGTGAGTTTTTGAATTGCACCCCATTGTCTGCAGGTAGCATGCAGAAGTTGAGATGTAAACTGCGGTCCTCGGTCTGACACCAAATAAGTAGGTACCCCCCATCGAGTAAAGATCTCCTTGATAAGAATGTTAGTTATCAAAGGCGTCTTAGCTGACCGCAAAGGGAATACCTCAACCCACTTACTACAGTAATTCACAGTGACCAGCAAATACTCGTTCAGCTTCATGCTTCTCGGAAACGGACCCATAAGATCAATGCCAACCATGTATCCAGGTTCTTTTACAGGAGTAGACTGAAGGGTTCCAGAAAGTTTGGATATACGTGGCTTGTATTGCTGACAGACTTGGCACCGTTTGCAGTAACCCCATACATCCTGTTGAATTTCTGGCCAATACACCACGTTAAGTAATCGACGTAATGTTTTCATGCGCCCAAGATGCCCGCTCAAAGGATTGTCATGAGCAAACTGGAGAAATTGCTGCCGCAGATCTTTTGGGATGATTACTTGCAAAGTATGGCCCTTTTGTCCATCAGGAATGCATCCGAACAAAAAGTTATTTTGTTCAACATAGTGGATCCGTTGGGGGTCGATAGGGAATGTTGGCACTCTTCAGACCAGTTCCATGGTATCCCCTTCTTCTTAAGGGCATGAAGTGGGGCAGCACGTTCTGAAAAATATGGAATAAAGCGATGATACCACCCTGCAAGACCTAAGAATCGCTCAACTTCTTTAACATTTTTGGGTGTAGGAAAATTCCTAACAGCATTCACTTTGGAATCCTCTGTCTTGATCCCTTCCTCTGAAATGACGTGTCCTAGAAAAGTCAGTGATTTTCTTACCAATTTACACTTCTTAAGGTTAAGTGTTAAGCCAGCTGACTCCAATGCAGCAAACACCTTCTTCAGATCTTGGAAGTGTTGTTGAATGTCTCTGGAGTATATGACAATGTCGTCTATGTACACAAAACAGCATTTGCCTATAAGATCTTGCAGAACTTTATTCATCAGCCTTTGGAATGTTGCTCCAGCATTTTTCAACCCAAATGGTAGACGAACAAACTCATACTGGTTGTACTTGGTGACAAAAGCAGTTTTCTGGGTACTACTCTGATCCATCACCACTTGCCAGTATCCACTCCTAAGATCTAAGGTACTGAATACCGTAGCTCCTTAGACAGACTCCAGGATATCTTGTATCTGAGGCATTGGAAAGCCATCCAGTGGAGTTTTAGCATTCAGTGCGCGATAATCCACACAGAAACGCATTCCTCCATCCTTCTTGGGTACTAGCACTACTGGAGCAGCCCATGGGGATGTAGATGGCCGTATTATACCTTTACTCAGCATGGCTTTGACTTCCTCATCAATAAAGTTTTGCTTATTGACTGGAACGGGGTAGGCTCTTTTACGCACTGGGATAGAGACGCTAGTTATGATCTGGTGCTTAATGATAGACGTTTGGCCCAACTCATCTGTACAGACAGTCAGCCAATTCAGCAGCAATCCCTCTAAACGCCTCTTCTCTGTCTGGGAAGCATCAGCAAGATCTACTAAATCCTTAATAGCACTAACCGAGTCACTGGATACTTGCACTATTGGCATTGCACAGTATATGTTAACTGAGGGTAGTTGGTCATAGCAAGAGAAAGGGTATAAGGTTTCCTTCTGTCCAGGCAATGAATATGTGGAGGTGTCAAAATCCAACTTGACTCTGCATGACACAAGGAACTCAAGGCCTAAAATGAGCGGAAAGGCCAAGTCTTCATCTTTCATGATAAACAGTCGCACTGGGTTTGTGCATCCTTGCAGGGTACATTCCTAGGTTACTTCACCTAATGCCCTCTGGATGTGACCATTGGCCAGGGCAAATGTCTGTCCCCGACAGGACTGCCAAGACTCTGCCTTATCCTTCCATCTTCTCCGCAATGACTCCTGGATCAATGAGTATGAGCTGCCTGAATCCACAATGGCTTCACAAGGTTGGTTACGCAAAATTACAGTAAAGGTGAGAAGTTTGACATTACCTCTTGTTAACAATGCCATGCTATGGTTCCCGGGCTTACCTCTGCTGAACTTATCTGGGCCCCCTTTCCTAGAGGATCTTTCTGCCTGTCGTTGCTTCCAGAAGGCCCTTTCCTCAGCAATGTCCCGCTCCACCAAAGTTCCTGTGCGCACCAGGTCATCAAAGGTAGTTACTGTTCCTCTTAAAATGCTTGCAAAACGGGGATTACAGTTTCTCAAGGTAGCCTGCAGAATCTCCTTTTCAGTCATTGTCGGTTTAAGTCTAAGACATAAGGCCCGATACTGGAAGGCAAATGTTCGAATATCCTCATCAATCCCTTGTTTTCTCTCTCGTATCCTCCTTTCTGCTTCCACCTCGTGATCCTCGGGTAGGAAAGACTGCAAAAAGACGGCCTTGAACTGACTCCATGTTTTAACCTGTGCCTTTTTGGCCACCCACCAATCCTTGGCTGTATGTGTCAGCACGGATGGCAATGTTGCTAGTATCTCAGCATCATTCATGGGATGTACGGCTAAATATTCTGCGCACTTCTCTAGATAAGTTATTGGGTCTTCATCTACTGTGCTCCCAAACTTAGGGAATTCTATTTTTACAGCCCTTTTGTAAGGCAGCTGGTGTAGCATGGGAGTTAACAGTGTATCTGGTGTTGATGTAATAGTTGGTGTAGAAGTAGCTCCAGGCGTGAGACAAAACAAGGACTTGAGATGGTTGTCTCTCCTTTTAATGCAATCCATCACAGCTTTTTCCATCTCTTGCAGTTGGTCTTCTAGAGATTGCTTCAGGAGATTACTTTTCCTTTCTACAACGTCAGCAAGTTTCTCCTCCAACTCTGTCAGACTTTGAGTGTCAAGAGATGACTGAGTGGTCATTTGCTTTGCCAAATCTTGCATCTGTCCCTCTACAGCAATTGTAGGGGGACTGGAATTATTGCTAAAAATGGCAGCGCGCATAGACGCAGCGGCTCAGGGCTCTCCTTTTCGGTGCTTTTTTCGGCTACTTTTTTGTGTGTGGTTACTCGACTGGATAACATCTTGCTGGGCGAACAACATTTACAGTCGGCACGATCTGTTACGAATAGGATTACTCAGTGAGCGGGCTATAACAGCCGAGTTTCTCCGCTCCCACGACATCCCGAAGAAGAACACCATCAGCTGTCTGAATGACTACCGTCCAGTTGCACTCACACCCATCATTATGAAGTGCTTTGAGAAGCTGGTTCGGACCCACATAGTCTCAATCCTCCCACCCAGCTTCGACCCTCACCAGTTCGCCTACAGAGCCAACAGGTCCACGGAGGACGCCATCACCACAGCTCTCCACTCGGCTCTATGTCACCTGGAGCAGCAGGGGAGCTACGCGCGGCTGCTCTTTGTGGACTTTAGCTCGGCATTTAACACCATCCTCCCCGACAGACTGATGACCAAACTGTTAGACCTGGGAATATCTCACTCCATCTGTCTGTGGATTAAGGACTTTAAGTCCGATCGCCCGCAGAAGGTGAGGGTAGGCCGCCACTCCTCCTCATGCCTTAGCCTCAGCACCGGCTCCCCCCAGGGCTGTGTGCTGAGTCCCCTTCTTTACACCCTCTACACCCATGACTGCACCCCCACCCACTCCAGCAACACCATCATCAAGTTCGCTGATGATACCACCGTGGTGGGGCTAATCTCTGGGGGAGATGAGTCCGCATACCGGGACGAGGTGGAGCAGTTGTCAGTGTGGTGTATAGAAAACAACCTGGCCCTGAATACCACCAAAACCAAGGAACTGATTATTGACTGCAGGAGAAAGAAAACGGACATTAAGCCCCTGTTTATTAATGGGGACTGTGTGGAGAGGGCATCCAACTTCCGATTCCCGGGCGTTCACCTTGATGATAACCTGACCTGGAGCACCAATACCACTGCTACCATCAAGAAGGCACAGCAGAGACTATACTTTCTGAGAATTCTTAGGAAAAATCAACTCACACAGAAACTGTTGGTGTCATTCTACCGCTGCACCATAGAGAGTATCCTCACATACTGCATCTGTGTGTGGTTTTCCAGCTGTACAGTCGCAGAGAGGAAGGTGCTCCAGAGGGTCGTCAACACGGCCCAAAAGATTATCGGTTGCCCCCTCCCTGGAAGACTGGTATAGTTCCCACTGTCTCAGGAAGGCACATAACATTCTCAGAGACCCATCTCACCCCGGACACACTCCCTTTGAACTGCTGCCCTCAGGCAGACGTTACAGAATAATGAAAACTCGGACTAACAGACTAAAAAACAGTTTTTACCCCAGAGCCATAACTGCACTGAACACAATCAAGAATTAAACACTCAGTAATTATCTACTGTGCAATCACTTACTGTGCAATAAGACGGGATCGTGCAATGACCGGCAGAAATGTGAATGTAATCTGTGAATGTTGAGTTGTGTTTGTATGTTTCTCCTGTTGTGTTCTTGTATGTTTCTAGGTATAAATATGCCTAGCTTTCTATTTTTCTTTTTATTGTTCTTGCACCTTAAAGGTTTGCTTTTTCAATTTCGTTTTACTTGTACAATGACAATAAAGACATACGATACAGCAGTCAAACGACGGTCATACTGCTGAAGATAATTCTGAACATATCTTTCTACTCCCTGGACACGTTCCACACTCTCTTTCTCCATCTTGTCCATTCTGAATGCCAATTGACTTACCCTTGTTGCAATGGTCAGACTGATCAAACTTTCCTCATCCTCGTCCAGTGGTGGTGGAGGTGGTAGACAACTTGAGTCATTATCCTCTTCTGGAGCAGTCACCCCTCCTTCTGATTCTATATACAAACTGCTGAAGGAGTGTATCAGTTCTCGAACTGGCTCACGTCGGGTCATGAAAGGTTCAGAAGTATAGTCTAAATCAGGGGTGCCCAAACTTTTTCATATGAAGAGCCAAAAATCAAACTTGATTGAGGGCCGTGGGCCAAAAGTAAATTTTGCATCATAAATCAAACTGTATTACATTACAGTTGCTATGGGTTCCCCTTATTTATTTCATAATATTTAAAATAAATATAAAACAACTTTAATCTGATTAACTAATGCAGTTTCATTTGTAAAGTTTTTAGCTGTTGGTCCGATAAAGATTTTAGCTGTTGGTCCGGTGTAGACACGGTGTTACTCACCTATCTGGAAGAACCAAAGAAACCTCGGCATCCGATCGCAGCCCTTCTGCTCCTTGAGTTCTCTCCAGCGCTGGAAAGCTGATCCGATATTTACACGGGTCCTACTTCTTGCCATATCGTTCCGCAGACATTTTCCGCTTTTGTTTTTTTATCCGCCATCTCTATTTTTCTGTCGCTCGGCTGTTCACTGAACGCTCTCTCCTCCACATCATGAGTAGACACGCCCCTTACTGCTGATTGGCTACAAGTTTGTTTTGGTGCTCAGCCCCGACTCCGTTTTCTAAAGCGTTTTTGAAAAATTACATACCCCAACTTTAAATGTCAAAGAGACATCATTCATATCTGGACCATCCTAAACAATCATGTCTATAATTATTAGGTATAGTCTATAAATTGAGGTACAGTCTGTTAGTGTTCAGATGGCTTTCAGCTCAAATAAACAACTTTCTGGAAAACTTGATACTGATTGGTCAGCCATCAGATATTCACCGTTGTCCATGGCAACACTGTATATCAGACACCGGCCTGATTATTAGCAGTTCTGAAACCAGCATTACTTTCATACAAACACAACTGGACCATCATGTGTCTCAGTTATAAACTGTAGTGAAAATGACCTCAGAGAACATCAGGATTAATGATACTGTAATATTGATGCAGTGTTCATGATGTTGTTTAGTGAATTGTAATTTACTATTTTTACTGTAATACAGACTTCATAGCTACTGAACTGAGAAAGACAACAGTAGATCAGAGAACGAGCACAGCTGTAATAAACTTACTATATATCCTCATCACAAGTATCAGTTTTTCATGATAAATAAGGATAATTATGCTATTAAATGTCATTTATCATTTTATTGGTAGTTTGTTATTTTTCTATATTTGAAAAACAGTAAATGCTGAATGTGTCTCTCTATATACAGGTAACTTCTCTCTCTCAGTGATTGTGATTGTGATTGTTGTCGGCGCTTCATTCGCTCTTCTCATTCCTGCTCTGATTATTTGGCTGATTCGTAAAAAAAGAACCGGTGAGTTTGGAGAGTTTCTCATATTATATAACAACAGACAAACCATCCAAAACATCTAAGTATTTACAGATAAAATGAGAAATCCATGAGTTAACAGAAATAATGTTTCTATTCTGCAGCGCTAGAATTCTTCTGGACTCTTTTAGAAATCGATTGTTGTGTTTGGTTTATGTGTTTGATCATAACTATTCCCATCACATTATGTTTCAGGTGACAGAAGAGCGACTGATGACTCTGTGGTGAGTTCTGTAGGTTGATCTATGAGTTATTAATAACCATAAGCTCCACAGAGGACTGACTCTGAAATATCACACTCTTATTAGTCACATTAGATCAGGACAAGCTAGTAAATTTCTTATAAAGTATAAGTCAATCAAAATATATGTTCTTATAGTATATTTCAAATATTAAACATATTTGAGCAAAACATTTGCATCTCCTGTGTAAACTAATGAGTCTGCTTCACACAGTAGTGATGGATGGGCCTTTAACAGCTTGATTTGCTGTATTTTCATTCACGTTTAGGAGCAGACAGATGATGTGACTTATATTATTTACTGTGCACAGTAAAAACAGAGCCAAAAAGAACAAGGTGAGCAAACACTTCTTGATCTTCCATCAATGTCTTCTCTTAACATGACCTGTATCAGTTTTATTACATGCAGTTCTTCTAAATACGTGTCTTGAACTGAGCTCAGACTACATGCTGTAATAATTGTGCATTAAAACAGAGACTATGATGTTGATTCAGGTTCGCTGTGATGATAAAGTGACAAAGGATGATAAAGGATCAGGAAAACTGCAGTCAACTTCATGCCTCTGTGAACAAGAACCATCACAAATCAGACAAATAATTAAACCGAGACCACATGAGCAAAGGAATATGAACCTTATATAATTGAGCCCTATTGGTTTGATTCAGTGCCATTGTAAATACTTGCAATGTCTTTTGCATGTTAAAGGTCCCATATTGTCAAAACTGAAATTTCCTGGCTTTTTTCATGATAACAGAGATTTAGGGGCTATGTAACTACCATATAAGTTTCAAAACAGTCAATCCACAGTAAAGTGCGCACAGCCTGCATAAAGTAGCTGTGCCTTTTCATGAGCCCTTGTGACTTCCGTAAAAATCTGACGTCCGAACTATTCAGTCACCGCCTTCAGTCACCATCCCAAGCACTATATATCTTTTTATAATCTCACATTATGCTGTGTCGTAATGTGACGTTGGCCCTACATGACCCTAGTTACCTGTGGTTGGCCTAGCCATGCGTCACTCAGAAAACAACAGGCCAATCAGAAGAGAGGCTCATGAATATTAATTAGACAGGCCAAAATCAACCTGTTCTTAGGAGGTCCTGAGAGAAGAGCTGTAAAAATATAATGAGATGGTTTTTGGTGCTTATACCACAAATATATATTCTTAAGTGACATCAAAACCTAAAACTCCAGAAAGGTGTACAATATGGGACCTTTAAGAAACAAGCTCTGATTTATTTGTAGTTTTTGGTTATTCTGCTCAATTTGACATGTTTTTTGTACAGTAGCGGTCTGTGTGTATTTATTATTAATTCAGGATCTGCAGAGTAAAGTAAAAAAATGGAGGACAGTTTTACTCTCTTAGATCATTCTCATTAAATCATCTAGAGCCGGTTGTTCAAAAGTAATCTGGTCATATTTCAGCTGTTGGATTGGATCAAATCTTGAAAATGTGTTGTTCAAAAGAAGAAAGGGATTCTGAAATTGGATTAGATCACAAAATCCAGTCTTGGTTTTGATCAGGATCAGATCATCAGTTTGTGTTGTTCAAAAGTTTTTAGTAAGATTGGGATACCTTTGATACTAAAATAAATCAGGATTACACTGATCCCAGCAGAAGGGTGGATTTCAGGAACAAAAATGAAGTAAACTTTAAAACTGGTCCAAAATACAACATTTGTTACAATACTGGATAGCAAAAATGGGATTTCAAAATACAGATTATACTGATCCAGATTGAGCTTTTTGAACAACTGGCCCCTATTGTCTCGAATGGCTAATTAACTCTCAGCTTGCACTAATTATGAGAACAGGCAAAGCTACATGATGAAGTAAGTGTTTATGACAGCAATGCTAATCTGGTGCTTTAACCATTTGAGAAGCTGTTTGTAATATTATGTTTTATTTGTCAACAATAAAAATCCTTTATCAAACATGTATATGTATAGTGATATTTTCCATCATTATTATATAAGCTAGGTCAAGAAAAATCTTTTAATTTCTACTGGATCTGCCAGTTTTTCTAAGAGTCAATTGATTATTACAGTTTTTTACGATCGCTATGACATTTTTTTCAATACTTCTAACAATTTTCCTCAACTCTTAACACACCAACACACTTGCAACACACAATTGACAAAACAGATAATTTCATGCTCAAAATCGCACATTGCTAACTAAACTCTAACACTAATTTTCAAATTACAATAATACACTAACACAATACACTACATCTACCAAAACACTGCAAACATGTCTCAAAATCAAATTATTATTCCAAAACACTAACACATGTTCTCTTCCAACATGAGCATTTAGTCAATCATAGCACAACATCATAAAAACACTAACATCAAATGGAATTACAGAAACTGCATTATTTTACGTGTCAGGTCTGACCTTATACAATAGACAGTATATCGCATTGATCATAGATTGTGTTTTACACTACAGTTTCCTTTTCTTTTTGGGTTTAGTAAATGCATGCATTTTGTTTATTTTGCTGCAGAAATTCAGTACAAAAAAATTGAATGACCCATCTCAGAGTAGCTTTATAGAATGAACAGTTTATGGGGGGGGGGGACAGAGACAGAATTTCTGCATTACAGTAAAGGCTGTATTTGCAACAGGACATTAGAAAAACAAGAAAGAAAACAAGAATGCAAGAAAAAAAAATGCAATATAGCTGTCATTTATTATGTGAATATACAAACAGAAAAGCCCAGAGAAGAATTTAAATAAATAAAATGTAATCTAATCTGCCTGGTATTCTGCGTTTGGCCACATGTTCTCATCCACATCACATCTGATATCTTCCCTGGCAAGGCATCTTGGGAAGAATCTTTTGGTATACCTTACCCACCCCTGGCAGTGTTCAGCTGTGATGTCTTGGCATGCAGCATTTACGATGGTCAAAAACCTTCCATCTCCAGGCTCAGAAAATCTCCTCAATGGGGTTGAGGAAAGGGGTGTAAGTGGCAACAAAACGGGGCATCTGTCACGATTCACAAGGCCGAGACACGAGGTAAGTGATCAAACAACAGGTTTATTAACAGGTTGGGGCTGAAGGGAAGAGGCAACAGTCCAGAGGTGAGTAATTAGTGTGTAGAAGAGTTTCAAGTCTCTTAGCTGTAAGGTAACGGGTGATAAGCTTGGGCGGCCATGGCGGATCGGGGAGCATGGGCGGCCATGGCGGATCAGGGAGCTTGGGCGGCCATGGCGGGTCCGCCTCCGAGGCCGTGGCCCCAGCCTCTACGGCTGGAGCCCTACTACCCCCCCAAAAATAATTCCTTGGGGAAAGTAGGGGCTCGATCGGGCACTTGAGGGTGCTCTGGAAGCGCGGACACTGGAGGGCGCTCTGGAGGTGCAGGCACAGCTAAGCGCTTTCGAGGGGCTGGCACTGGAGCGTGCGTCAGACTTACGTGTGCCGCTGATTGCGGCGTTAATTTCCCCACGGACAGCGGGCTTGGGAGAGCCGTGAACGGCGACAGGCTTGAGTGAACCGTGAACGGCAGCGGACCTTGACTCAGCGGCGGCCAGCGATTCGGGGCTTACAGTTTCATCCACATCTCCAACAGTGAGGGACGAACCACTCTGCAGCATAACACAGTAAATATACTGAGCGAGGGAATAAGAGTTAGCTGCTGTGGGTACCTGACCAACCAGATTGTCGTTGAGCCCCAGCCAGAAAAGAGTCTTCAATGCCAACTCATTCCAGGGCACAAGATGAGAGAGTCTGATAAACTCCTCCACGTATTCCTCGATGAGGCGGCCATCCTGAGCACGGGTATAGAGCAGCTCGGCAGGATCAAACAAAATGGACCCTATCCTGCAGTGTTGTATGTTGTGGGTCTGATCTTCTGTCACGATTCACAAGGCAGAGACACGAGGTAAGGGATCAAACAACAGGTTGGGGCTGAAGGGAAAGAGGCAACAGTCCAGAGGTGAGTAATTAGTGTGTAGAAGGGTTTCAAGTCTCTTAGCTGTAAGGTAACAAGTGATTGTCTCTTGCAGGTGGTCCAGAGCAGTGAAGGAGAGGTGGAGAATGGGAACAGTGGAGCGATGGAGCATCGAATGGGTAAGTAAGCACAGGTAAGTAAACAGGAGAAGACAGGTAACGCAAACTGTAGACCAGACGATTAGGCTGTGGGGAGAGTAGAGTGATATAGGGAGTCTAATGAGCTGAGACAGGTGCGGGCAATCAGAATTAGGGTGATTAGGATCAGGTGTGCACTGGGGCTGATGACTGAGGTGACAGAAACTCCCTGACAACATCATCCTCGGATGGGCATCAAACCAGGCTGTGACTGCATGGGAATTGTGGAATGCCACATTGTCCCATGTGATCACATACATTGACAGGTCTCCCACCTGTCCCCTTTCTACCTCTGGCACAAGTCTTTTGTGCAGGTCTTCTAAAAACAGGAGAAGGCAGTCGTGTTGTATGGGCCAATCACACATTTATTCAGGAGTGCAGCATTGTTGGAGATTACGGCGCACATGGTGATGTTGGCTTCTCTCTGGCCCGGCACGGTAACTGTGGCCCTTTTGCCAATTATGTCTCTTAATTGGCCGATGCCTTTTCGCCAAGTTGAAGCCAGCCTCGTCAACGTAGATCATTTCATGAGGGACTTGATTGGCCTCCAACTCCATGACTCTCTGAAAGTAATCAGACACAGTGTGTGTAAATGCTTTACTGTATGTGCTACAGTACTCCAGGTTTATAGAGTAGTTTACTGCAAAACACACTATGTAGTGTACAGTAATGACTGTATTGCATAACCTTACCTGGACATATTGGCAACATAGTTCTTTGATGCGTTCACTGTTCCTTTCAAAATTAACTTTGTATAGTTGTTTCACTTGGACTCTGTGTTTAGTGTCCGAGAAATGGAAGGTTGTCTTCTACAACTCTCGACTGAATGTCCTTTAATTTAATTTCATTGTCAGCAATCACCATGTTGACATTAGCAATTCCTGTTCTTCATTTAGGAGCTTTCCTCTGCTCCCTGAGGGAGGTAGATGTTGAATCCACTTTGCAGTAGGAGAAGCTCTCCTACAATATCCTATCTTTTGGTTTCTCAAAAAATCTGTCCATCCAGAGGGTAGGCTCTGCCCCTGCCTTCATCTTCAGGCAGGATCAGCCTAAATCTGCGGATAAATTCAGATAAAGGACGGGATTTCTGAGTCTTTCTGATAGAACCTCAACACCTGAATGTGTTTCCTAGTGTCAGTGTTCTGTCACTTCGGTCTAGTGTTATTCATGGTTTTGTGACAGAGCCCTGACACTCCCGTCATGTCCTGTTTTCATGTGAGCGTGCAGCTTTGAGTGTGCTCTCTCGTCTGCATGCATTGTTTCGTGTTGTAGCGTGGTGTTCAGATCCCGGCACTCATGTCTTGAGTTTCAGTTTCGTGTCAGGGTTCAGACACTCATGCTCCATGTTCTGTCTTGTTGTGTGAGCATGCGGTCTTGAGTTCGCTCGGCCGCACGCTATTCTGTCTATGTGTGTTGTGTTTTGTGTTGTTGCACGCAGTTCGTGTTTTTATCATTGTGGTTCATTCATATTTGTGCTTCATTGTGAAGACCACGGGAACCAGATGAGTCCTCTGCACAATCTGACTTTGCTGCAGTTGGAATTGAACTGCTGGTTTGGTCTGGCCAGAGGAGAATTAGCCCCCCCGGACTGAGCCTGGTTTCTCCCAAGGTTTTTTTCTCCATTCTGTCACCGATGGAGTTTAGGTTCCTCTGGCTTGCTTAGTTGGGGACACTTCATTTCCAGCAATATCGTCGACTAGATTGAACTTTTTGAACTGAACTGAGCTGGACGATGACATCACTGAATTCAATAATGAAATGCCTGTAACTGAAAATTGAGTGTTTAATCTTGTCATTTTACACTATTGACACACTATTTTCCTATTTTGATATTGTGAAGTTGCTTTGACACAATCTGTATTGTTAAAAGGGCTATATAAATAAAGGTGACTTGACTTGACTATTGTAGGGCAGGGATGGGCAACTTCGGTCCTGGAGGGCTGGTGTCCTGCAGAGTTTAGCTCCAACCCTAATCAATGTGTTCAAGATCACTAGAAAGTTACAGGCAGGTGTGTTTAAATAGGGTTGGAGCTAAACTCTGCAGGACACCGGCCCTCCAGGACCGAAGTTGCCCATGCCTGTAGGGAATATGAATGAGGGTATAGGGCACGGCTGTCCAAACTCAGTCCTTGAGGTCCGGTGTCCTGCAGAGTTTAACTCCAACCCTAATTAAACACACCTGAAGCAGCTAATCAAGGTCTTACTAGGCATACTAGAAGCTTCCATGCAGGTGTGTTGAGGCAAGTTGGAGCTAAACACTGCAGGACACCGGCCCTCCAGGACCGAGTTTGGACAGCACTGGTATAGGGTATGATTTCACATACAGCCGGAGTATTTTACTAGGGAGCCTCCAACTGTGTGTATATATCAATGATAACAACAAATATAACACATTTTTCATCATCTGCATCTGTCATGTAATAATTTTCAAAAGATTCAGATTCATTTTCATGTGTGTGTGAGTGTGTGTGCGTGTGCGTGTGCGTGCGTGTGCGTGTGTGTGAGTGTGAGTGTGTGTGTGTGTGTGTGTGTGTGTGTGTGTGTGATGGGTTAAATGAGAGCACAAATTCTGAGTATGGGTTATTATACTTGTCCACACGGCATGCCACTTTATAATATTTTCAGAGCGCTGATCTCACTGTTGATTTTTGGAAACATGTTATTGTTGGCCATGAGAACTGTGTTTGTTTGACCGCACAGGTTATTAAAGAAACAAACTTAAAGAAAGAAGAGGAACTGGCATCTGAACTCACACACAACTGTTGATCTCTGAACCCAGTTTGGACTGATGCCTGTGAATTCTCACACATTAAGGGAGCATTTACATGACTAAAAATGGAGACATCATCAAAGTCAAAGTCAAAGTCAGCATTATTGTCAATTCTACCACATGTACCGTACATACATACAGAGAATTGAAATTGCATTACTCTCTTACTCCCTGGTGCATACAGATAACACTAAACACTAACAGCAGAATGCACAAATATACAAATAAGGACATGTAGAAAAAAATACAAATAAAAATAATAAAAAATAGATAAAGTGGCATAAGGCACATGGTAGATAGTGCAAACCAGTGAAGTACACAGACAGTGCAGAATATGAATGGTGTAGTGCAAAGAGCTTATTAAGTCTATTCTATTTAAAGTGACAAAAAGAGAGCAGTCTTTATTCAGACTGTCAGAAGAGGTAGATGAATGAGGTCAGTCCAATGCTGTACAAAGTGACTGGTGCTTGTCACAGTGTGTGTGTGTGTGTGTGTGTGTGTGTGGTGTGCGGGGTGCGGGGGCGGGGGCGGGGGCGGGTGCGGGTGCGGGGGGCGGGGGCGGGGGCGGGGGGGGGGGGGGGGTCAGAGTTCAGTGGTGCGTGGTGTAAGAGAGGGGAGGGGGGGCAAGGACGGGAGGGAGTTCAGCTTCCTGACAGCCTGGTGGATGAAGCTGTCCTTCAGTCTGTTGGTCCTGGCCTGGAGACTCCGCAGTCTCCTCCCTGATGGTAGCAGACTGAAGAAGCTGTGTGTCGGGTGGGTGGTATCACCTGCAATGTAGAGGGCTTTGCGGGTGAGACGGGTGCTGTAGATGTCCTGGAGGGAGGGGAGAGAGACACCAACGATCTTCTCAGCTGCTCTCACTATCCGTTGAAGGGACTTGCGGCAGGACGCGTTGCAGGCGCCATACCACACAGTGATGCAGCTAGTCAGAATGCTCTCGATGGTGCCTCTGTAGAAGGTGCACATGATGGGGGCCGGGGCTCTGGCTCTTCTGAGTTTGCGGAGGAAGTAGAGACGCTGTTGTGCTTTCTTGGCTAGTGCTGCAGTGTTGTTGGTCCAGGAGAGGTCCTCTGTGATGTGTACACCCAGGAACTTGGTGCTGCTCACTCTCTCCACGGTCGCACCATTGATGGTCAGAGGAGCATGCAGAGAGTGCACTCTCCTGAAGTCAACGACAATCTCCTTTGTCTTCTCCACATTCAGAGAGAGATTGTTGTCACTGCACCACCCGGCCAGGCAGCTCACCTCGCTCCTGTAGTTTGTCTCATCTCTGTTGCTGATGAGACCCACCACAGTCATGTCATCCGCAAATTTAATGAAGAGGTTGGAGTTGTGTGACGGTGTGCAGTCGTGGGTCAGCAGAGTGAAGAGGAGGGGGCTCAGCACACATCCTTGGGGGGCCCCTGTGTTCAGTGTGATGGTGCTGGATGTGTTACTGCCGACCCGTACTGCCTGAGGTCTCCCGGTCAGAAAGTCCAACAGCCAGTTGCACAGCGATGTATTGAGCCCCAGCTGGACCAGTTTATGAATGAGCTGTTGAGGGATGATTGTGTTGAATGCTGAACTGAAGTCTATGAACAGCAATCTGACATACGTGTCCATTTTGTCCAGATGTGTGAGGGCTGGGTGGAGGGCAGTGGCGATGGCATCATCGGTCGAGCGATTGGACCTATATGCAAACTGGAAGGGGTCCAGGGAGGGGGGGGGAGGACAGATTTGATGTGTTGCATGACTAACCGTTCAAAGCACTTCATGAGAATAGGAGTGAGTGCTACTGGACGGTAGTCATTGAAGCAGGATGGAGATGACTTCTTCGGGACTGGAATGATAGTGGTAGCTTTGAAGCATGTGGGGACAACAGCCTGACTTAGTGAGATGTTGAAAATGTCTGTGAAGACATCAGTGAGTTCCACTGCACAGTCTCTCAGTACACGCCCAGGAATGTTGTCAGGACCCGGAGCTTTGCGTGCATTGATCCTGCTGAGGGATCTCCTCACGCTGTCTGGGGACAGCGACATCACCTGGTCACCGGGAGGAGGTAGAGTCTTCTGTGCAGTGGTGCCGTTTTGTTCCTCAAAGCGAGCAAAGAAGGCATTCAGCTCGTTCAGCAGGGGGATGGTGCTGTCACAGGTCTGTGGTGGGGGCTTGTAGTCCGTAATGGTCTGAATCCCCTGCCACAGGCTCAGAGTGTCTCTGCTGTCGCTGAAACGATGGGCTATCCTCCTGGAGTACTGTCTCTTGGCCTCTCTGATGCCGCGGGATAGGTTGGCCCTAGCTGTCTTCTGGCCCTCCTCATCTCCAGCTCTAAAGGCAGCATTCCGAGCCTTCAGAAGTCTGTAGACCTCCCCTGTCAGCCACGGCTTCTGGTTGGCCCTGACAGTGATAGACTTTGTGACGTTACATCATCAATACACTTGGTGATGTAGGCAGTGACAGTCTCTGAGTACTCTTGGAGGTCTGTAGTATTGTTATATGTGGCAGCCTGCTTAAACATATCCCAGTCAGTGGTGTCAAAACAGTCTTGAAGTGCCTCTGACGACCCTTCAGGCCACACTTGTATCTGTTTGTGTACTGGTTTGATAGCTTTAACGAGCGGTCTGTATGCAGGCATTAGCATGACAGTGATGTGGTCTGAGGCTCCGAGGTGGGGGAGGGGGAGGACCTTGTAAGCTCCTCTCTGTGTGGTGTAAACAAAATCCAGGGTACTTTTTCCCCTTGTTGGAAAGTCTATATGTTGGTGAATTTTTGGGAACACACTCCTTAAGTCTGTGTGGTTGAAATCCCCAGCCAAGATGAGAAAAGCATCTGGGTGGGCTGTCTGCTGCCCACTGATGTGCTGGTACAGATCATTTAGTGCCTCACTCCTATTGTTGTTATTGGAGCTGGGAGGGATGTATACAGCAACGAGCAGTATGGCTGTAAATTCCCTCGGTAGATAGAATGGCCGGCACTTAATAATCATAAACTCCACCAGGGGTGAGCAGTGTTTGCAGACCACAACAGCGTCGCGACACCATGCATCATTGATGTAAATACAAAGCCCGCCGCCTCGTCTGTTGTGCGCGCCGCCATCTTGGATACCATATGCATGCATATGGATATCATATGCATGCATATATTCAAACATCAGCAACTACTGGGCTGGCATGCATAATACAGCATTTTTAGTCATTTTCAGTCATGGATCTGTGTGAAGAACATTGCTTTCTGTGTGCAAATCTTTTAAAAAATGCAAAGAAGAAACGTTTCTGTTTTTAGTGCATCATTGTCGTGTAAATTCCCGCTCAGATGCCAGTTCCTCTTCTTTCTTTCTGGTGTCTTTAACAACTTGTGTGGTCAAACTAACTGGTTGTGTTGTGATTATGATTAAATTTAGTGTTGCACAAAAGTCTTGACTCTGCAATAGTTGCAAAAGTCTTATAGGCTCCGTTCAGAGTCTGAGTCCCAGCGTTCCTTTACTGTGGAAATTTAGCTCCTCTGTGTAATTGAGTGTGGTTACTGTGGGCTGTACACTTAGTGTGACATGTTTCTGTAGTATTTTCAGAGCTGTGATCTCACTGTTGTTACTGTGATCATCTCTGAACCCAGATCAGTCTGAATCTGGACACTCACGCTGGTCTTTATGTGATTGTCTGTCTGAACACCGGAAGCTGATGAGCAGAGGAGGAACTGATGATGTTAAAGAAAGAAAGACTGACAGAACGAGAAGATGGCTGATAAGTGTGATCTGTGTCTGCTGGGACTGATCTTTCTCTCTTCACTTCTCACAGGTAAACACATTTCTACACGCTCTTTAAAGAGTTTGAACATGCTTTATTCTTCCTGACAGTCATGTTCAGATCTCAGACTCACATTTATAAACTGAAATCTGACTCTGAGAATGACCTGCTGTCACAGGAGTTTGATTATGAAGCTTGTATGGATTATTCCTGAATGAACTAAAACTAGACAGTTTCACACTCATACATCTGATGCTGAATTATCTTCATATCAAGAGTGTGTTTGTGGTCTTCCGGTTTCACGATGTAGTGAGAGGTTGCGCGGTGTTTGTGCTCTGAATTTTGTGCTTAATTAGTACTTACTGCAGATGTCTTTACATATAATTTGCACGTGAAACTGTGTCTTTGGTGTCCAGGGAGAAGAACTAATAGAGAAATGGGCAAAAATACTAAACCTGGCTGTGCTAAAAACCAAGAAGCTTCAAGTAAAGACGGTGAAGCATCCGACATGGCGGTGGCACCTGTTCCTTTAACGGTAGAAGTGCTTGTGTTAGAGCTCGAGAAGTCAAGGCGAAGTTTGTCAGACGAATTCACAGCTTTGCTGAACTCATCTTTATCCCCTCTACAAACAACTTTGGGCAGCATCCATAGCACGTTGGCCTCACACACCACCACTATTTCGGAGATGGAGACGGCTCTCACTGACCATAGCGGCAGGATTACGGCGTTGGAGACCGAAGTCACTTAGTTGAAGGCCAAATTAACGGTGGCATCGGACTTAAATGCAATGCTTGGGTCTGCTGTGGATGATCTGGTCTCCCGTTCGAAACAACAAAATCTGCGAGTGATAGGTTTCCCGGAAGGGATCGAGGGCAGAAACCCAAGAGAATTTATCATGGACTTCTTTAAAACTGCGAAAGATGTTCTGTCAGCCCCTCCTGAAATTGATTGCGCCCATCAAAGTTTGGCACCCAAGCCCCATCAAGGCGATAGACCATGGTCGTTCATAGTCTGATTTCATAGATTTTTGGATAAAGGCACTGTGCTGCGCTGGGCCAAGGAACACAAAGAGATCTCCTATCAAGTCAAGTCAAGTTGAGCTTGACTTGACTTGAGTCAAGACCATCAAGGCCATACCATAAAGATCTACGAGGACTTCAGCGTGGGTATCGCCAGGAAGCACGCAGAATTCAACAGAGTGAAGTCGAATCTGTACAAGAAGGGTATACGCTTCGGTATGATTTATCCAGCCCGTCTGTGCATAACTCATAATGGTGAGCATGTCTTTGACACCCCGGAGGCAGCTGAACGTTACTTCCAGGAACACATTCAAGACTGATAATGTTCAGTTGCGTTGCCCGGTTTCAACAGACAGCGATAATAGACTAGTTCATAAAATGAGTCTCTATGCTGTCTCTATGTGCGCCAGTTAACCTGGTTCATGGATAATTTTTCATATGCTTTCCCTTATTTACAACGATTGCTTGTGACAGACTGCTTTTGTATTCCCTGACATACAAATGGACAGTTGTTATTAGTAGTTTGTTTTATGATTAGTGGTATTATCATTCTAGATATTACTACTGTGCAACTCGTGATGGATTCTATGGCGAGTTTAGGATGTTTGTTTCTTGTAAGATTGTTCATATTTTTGTGGAGAAGAATTATTACTTAATCATTTTGTTTTCCTTTTTTTCTTCAGTTTACAGGGGTTTCTTTAAACCATAGAAATGGCTGGTTTAAACACAGGGCTAAGTAGTAGAGGATTTTCTGTCAAACTAGTCAGTTGGAATGTACGAGGCTTAGGAGGACCAATTAAATGTTCTAGAGTGTTTTCCCATCTTAAGAATTTGAATTCTGATATTGTTTTTCTTCAGGAAACACATCTGCGTATTGAAGACCACATTAGATTAAGAAAGCCTTGGATAGGCCAGGTGTTTCATTCTAACTTTAACAGCATAGCCAGAGGTACTGCTGTTGTTATGCCTAAACGAATTAATTTCTCCCCTTCTCAGATTTTTGCAGATCCTGAGGGACGTTATGTCATAGTCGTTGGTAGTCTTTTTCACATCTTAGTTGTGTTTGTAAACATTTATGCCCAAAACTGGAATAATCCCACATTTTTTACTTAAATTTAAACTCTCATTATCTTATACTGGGAGGCGATTTCAATTGTGTTATGGACCCAAGGTATGATCGGTCAAATCCTAACACTTTAGAGCAAACAGCTATGGCTAAGGCAGTGTCAGCATTTATGGATCAGATTGGTTGTGTTGATCCATGGCGCTATCTTAACCCATCAAAAAAGGAATTTTCTTTTTTTTCTAGTGTTCACTTAACTTACTCACGTATTGACTATTTTTTCTTAGATAAAGCTCTCTTGCCATTAGTTAGTTCTTCTGAATATTCAGCTATAGTTATTTCGGATCATGCCCCACATTCTCTCAACCTGAATTTTACTCATATTAAAGGGAGAACGAATCAGTGGAGGTTCGATTCGGGATTATTATCAGATGAACAATTCTGTGAGTATATCAGTAATAATATTGATGTATTTATTGAGACTAATAAGTCAGAATCCATCTCACCCTCTTTATTATGGGAAACATTCAAAGTGGTAATTCGAGGTCATGTTATTTCATATTGTCAGGGTTCTGTTGTGTGTCATCTGTTCCTACCTCATGTTTCCTTATTTGGTTTGTTTCCTGTCCTTGTTTCATGTCATTATGAGTTAATTTGTGTCCAGCTGTGTGTATGTGATTGTGTTAATTACCCTGTGTATTTAGTTCCTGTCTTTTGAGTTTGATTTCGTCTGGTCTACTCGTTACTTCCCCGGTGTATCCTGCCTTGTCCTGCCTTGTCCTGCCTTGTCCTGCCTTGATGTCTACATTAAAGACTAATATTTGAGTTTACGTCCTCGTCTGCGTGTCCTCTTATTATTCCAACCTTTATAAATCAGAATCTCCTGGGGATGATTCCACCATGGATAATTTTTTAGACAGTCTAGATATTCCTCATATTGATGCAGCTGTAGCTGATGATCTTGATAAGCCTCTACAGTTAGATGAGATTTTGAAATGTCTTCATCTTATGCAAAGTGGTAAGGCAGCAGGTCCAGACGGCTTTCCGATTGATTTTTATAAAATGTTTGCCAAACAACTAGCACCTTTATTGTTAGACATGTACAACGTACAATGATTCTTTAGTCAATGGCTCTCTTCCATTAACTCTCACTCAGGCTTCTATTTAGTTTATACTTAAGCGTGATAAGAACCCAGTTGATTGTGGCAGTTGAAGGCCTATAAGTTTGTTAAATTATTAGCCAAGTTGCTGGCCTGCCGTCTGGATCCCTGTTGGCGACAATTATCTTCAAATATTCGACGTCTCCTAAATATAATTTTTTCTCCATCCACTTCTGCAACCGGTGAGATGATTATTTCATTGGATGCAGAAAAGGCTTTTGACCGAGTCGAGTGGAACTATTTATTCACTATACTAGACAGATTTGGTTTTGGCTCTTTTTTTACATCATGGATACGTCTTCTGTACACCACACCTGTTGCCAGTGTTAGAACTAACTTTTTGTTTTCACAATATTTTCCCCTCTCTGGAGGCACCCGTCAAGGGTGTCCTCTTTCTCCATTATTGTTTGCCTTAGCAATAGAACCTCTTTCTATAGCTTTGAAAAATTCTTTGCTCTTTTCAGGTATCACTCGGGGAGGGATAGAACATTGTGTCTCATTCTATGCTGATGACCTTCTGCTTTATATTTCAAACCCGGTCGGCTCGGTCTCTGATTTGTTGCATATTTTTAACACTTTTGGATCCTTTTCTGGATATAAGCTTAATATAAATAAACGTGAATGTTTCCCAGTTAATAATTTGGCTAAACAAATTCCAGCTGGGGTGTTGCCATTTCAGTTGTCCTCTACAAAGTTTCGTTACCTGGGAGTAAATATTTCACATTCCTTTGATCTATTATATCAATACATTTTTCTAAATTGCTCACACAAGTTAAATTAGATTTGCAACGTTGGGATAAGTTTCCTCTTACTTTATTTGGTAGAATTCAATCAATTAAAATTATTATTTTACCTAGGTTTTTGTTCCTTTTTCAGACCCTCCCAGTCTTTTTACCCAAGTCCTACGTTAAACTGCTAGATGGGGCTATTTCTACTTCTATATGGCAGGGCAGATCTCCTAGGCTAAGTAAGACATATCTTCAGAGACATAAAAAAGATGGAGGTCTAGCACTGCCTAATTTTTTTATTTATTACTGGGCAGCAAATATTAGCAAAATTCATAGCTGGTACAACTCTCCCCATTTAGATTGGTGTAAGTTAGAAGCACAGTCCTGTTCTTCATCTTAACTCCCTGCCTTGGTGTGTGCTCCTATATCCAGTCGCCCTTCAAAGTGTACTACAAATCCAGTAGTATGCACATCTCTTAGGATCTGGAGGCAATTCGGACAACATTGTACACTCGCTGCTCCTTCTCTTTATGGCCCTAATTACAAGAATAATTTATTTATTCCTTCAACTCTAGATTCTGCTTATGCTTCATGGGAAAACAAAGGCCTTGTATATTTTTTCTGATTTATTTATTGGAGTTTTCGCAACTTTTTCTGATCTTTCAGTAAAATTCAGTATACCACAATCTAACTTGAGTTTCTTTCAAGTACGTAACTTCGTTCATTCTCACTGTCCTTCTTTTCCACTCTTGCCTGAACCCTTGCCTGGTTTTATTTTATTTATGTGGTGTTATTTTTTTATTATTAATGTACTTCAGTTTTATTCTCATCCTTTGGGGTGGGTGGGGGGTAGGGTTCACTGAGGGTTGTGACTGTTTATGTTTGTGTCCGCCCTTAGTAGTTGTTAATAGAAAAAAAGGAATGTATAGATTTATTAATATTGCTTTTTCATTGTATTTTGTATATTCCAATAAAAAATAAAAAAAAGAGTGTGTTTGTGATTTCAACAGCTCTCTGATAAAGAAAACTAGCTTATTCTGGAGTGTGTGTTGTTTACATTAAGTGAGGAAAAAAGACTGTATGATCTGAATCTTCTGCTTTTCATGCTGCTGTGTTAGAGGTTTTCATTTATTAATATATAATATGATGATCACTCAGATGTTCTTGTGTTTCAGGTTCCAGTGGAGTGAATGTGACTCATGTGTTCATCAGTTCTGGTGAAAATGTTCATCTGTCCTGTAATAATGCTCTTCGTTACTGCAACTCAACTACATGGATATATAATAGCAATCATTCAGTGACAGTTGAACTGATTAATTTAGGGATAAAGAAGAAAGACACAGAGAGACATGAGAGACTGAGTCTGGGGTCTGACTGCTCTCTGAACATCAAGAACATCACAGAAGAAGATTATGGACTTTACATCTGCCAACAATATGTGAATGACAAACAACAAGGAACTGATGCTCGTGTTTATCTGCATGTTCTTCATGGTAAGTTTATGATTATGTGGTCAATTTAAAAATTCTTCATTTAAACTCTCATGATGATTGAAGAGTGTGTAATGTGTGTGTTATTTTGTGTTTCAGTCTCTTCATCATCCTCACAGACTGAGATCAGTGCAGGCCGCTCTGTGACTCTCTTCTGTCAGTTGTATTCATATTCATATGCTGGAGTCTCTTGTGATGATCGGATCCGTTCTGAGGGCATTGAGCTGTTCTGGGTGAATCAGGCTGGTGTTAAACTGAAGATATCAGACTCCAGATATCAGATATTATACTCATCAGGTCACTGTATCATCACTCTGACTACAACACTCCTGAATGTAGATCACAACAGAGAGTGGAGATGCAATGTTACTCACAGAGATCAAGTCAAGAGCTCAGTCACATATACTGTCAAGAGTTCAGGTGAGAAACTAACTTTCCTAACTCACTTTCAGAAGACAGACTGATACAGAGACATAATGATATCATTCATTCAGGTCAGGACATGGGTTGTTGGTTTATGGGTTGCAGTATCATCTCAGGCCACAAGAGGCTCCTATAACTGTTTAATGGAGAAATACCAGACAACACCTCGCATTTCTGAAGCTCAGGGTCCTAAACAGCTGTTTATAGACAGAAATAGCCTTGATGGAAACACCACTCTTTCTGCTTTTCTTCATCTGATGAATGGAACACATTATATTATGTTGATGAAAATATGATGCTATTATGATGCATCTGAACGTTCATCTTCTGCAGCTGCGGTCGATATAAAGTCACCGATTCCAGTCAGCAGCTCAAACTCTGAGACGACATCAAGACAAACTCCAGCAGCAGCTCCTGCACAAGGTTCATGATCTCTGACACACATCAGCAGTCTCTCACTTCACTGCTTTACACCGTCACAACTGATCCGACCACAAGAACATCAGCCTGCTGATTCACCAGTTCAGCACTGAAACCTCAAAGATTCAGAAATACATGTGAATTCAAAATGTTTTCATACACAGTCCTGTGTTTTAGCTGCTGATGTTCTGCATTTCAGTGCTCATGCAAACTTACAAAACATCACACTTTACACACAAATATCTATAAATGAGTAAGAGATCACATTAGATCAGTTTTCTCCCAACACTTTGAGATTGAAATAAAATGATAGTAGATGATAGATTAATGAAGCGAGTTCATTCATCATTTCTGTGATGTGAAGCTCTAGTATGATGTGATGTTGATGATGTTCATTATGTTTGAACTGAACTAACAGACATGATCACAGATCCAGCAGAAACTGAAGTCAGATCATTATTCAGAGGTACCACACGTCTTTACGATGCTTTGATTTCATTCCCAGTTTCACAGATTGAGTCTGTTTTTTCTCTTGATTGTGTCTATCATCATCTTTCCTGCAGTGATTGTGATTATTGTTGAGTTTGCAGCGTTTGCTGCTCCTACTGTGATTCTTCTTCAGATCGTCTGTGCAAGAAGAGCTGGTGAGTGTTTGAGATGATTCACATTGATCTTTAATAATCTGAGAGCTCAGTAATGATTTAGTGTTGAATTATTTTGCAGGGAGGAAGAACTCGCAGCACCAGAGGAAATAGTGATGAATACAATATTAGAATAAAATACTCTATAAATAACAGATTACAGCAAGATTTATCTTCATCTCAATGATGTTATGGATATTTGCATGCATCTTATTTGCTCCGTATACATATAATACATGGTAATTTACCTTGATTCATCTAATCCTTACATTCAACTTTTTACAGAAGGCTTTTTAAATGTTGTAATGGTCCATTTTAACTGATGATGTGACACGTGTCTGTTAATTATCATACGACATATTTATGTTATATGCCGTTATGACGGCAATGGAAAGGCTCCAACATACACCTCAGACGCTGCAGATGACATCCAGACCACAAACTTGAAAATAAATCAAAATGTGCTCTAGAAAATACTGTTTAAAATGTTGTCTAAGTCACTTTTCCCTCAGTATTTCATGTTAGCTTGCTGCTGTTAGTGACCATGACTCCACCTGATGAGCTAACTTGTGTTAAAGAGGCAGAGAAACATGTTTGTTGGCTGAAGTAAAGTTTATTTCAGGTAATATATGTGAAATTAAATTACTCACCAGGTAATGTTTTCACCTTTATGATGGTGATACAGCCGAACGTCAGAATAAAGGCACCAAAACCCTTCTGACGTGAAAAATGACACATTTTGCTGTTAACATTGCAAATGAAACATTTGAAAATATGTTTGTTTTACAACAAATAAAAATAATATACTAACCTTTATGGTGAGTTACTGATATATTTTGTCCATTAACCACCACTTCCACCTCAGAGTTAACAAAAAAATAGAAGAGAAATCGCTCTTGTGATTGGTCAGTTTTTTGCGGGCAAGTTCACTACTGTAAATTGATTTACAGTAAATACATTTATTTTTCCATAATCATTTGCTGTTTACAGTAATATACTGTATACACAAGCATATTACAGTAAAATACTGTTCAATTACATAAATCGGTTACAGTGAAAGATAATGATGATTTTCCAGATATGTATCCAACAAAGACATGGGCCCTACAGTCTAAATATGATAAAAATGATATGGATGATGATTCTGAAACATACAAAAAGTATTTTGAGTAGAAGATTTAACTTCCCCTGAGCTTGCTACATGTATTAGAGATGTCTGTGTTTCACAAACACAGTTCAAAGCTTTCTTGCTCTATGAGAGAGATGGCAATTATTTATTTATTTTTCACTCTCTGTCTCACATTTAATAACAGATTTAGAATTTCTTCACAGCAGTGGTTATTACATATTCACTTAGTTGTCACCGAAGCTCTCTTGCTGTAGATCATTAAAGCGTTATGTTGCCTCAGAAGTCTTTCTGAATTCACTTTTGGGAGGAACCGTGTACAAACCATAGACTGTATAAAAACATGGACGTAGTGTCTGTGACGTCACCCGTAGGTTTCTGAAGAGCATTTTTGAAGCCCAAAGTGGGCAGAGCTGGCCGGAGCCATCTTGGCAGCGTCACTCCTGGATAATCGAAAATGGGCAAAGAGGCGGGACGTGGGCGGAGCTGATTACTGAAACCACGCCCATTTAGCTTGATGGTGCTGACAGCAGCAGCAATCCACCTGTCACTCAAGTTACCACACCCTTAATTATGCCTAATTTTAAGGCTTAATATAATTGAAACGGATGAGATATTAAAACATTCACCCCCCTCACAGTTGCCATGAAGGGCAAATTAGCTAACCACTTTTTGTACCAGGCTGTAAAAAAAAAAAATTCTGCTGTAAAGTTGGGCATTTTAACATGGGGGG
Source organism: Schizothorax lantsangensis (assembly GCA_027422415.1). Lineage (NCBI taxonomy): Eukaryota > Metazoa > Chordata > Actinopteri > Cypriniformes > Cyprinidae > Schizothorax > Schizothorax lantsangensis. Next base: position 49,783 of record JAPDDO010000132.1, read on the forward strand.
GTCTATGGGATTAACTCCCTTTTGGAGCCAGTCTCTAGCGGCCAGTCGATGAATTGCAGTTTAAGACACTTTCGTGATGTTTTCAAGAGAGAGAGACCGGGAGGTTGCCACTTGGTACAAATGCTGCCTGTAAAGTCATAAAGGAGCGAGTCATCAAAGCTTTCGCAGCTGTAGCATCGAGTCTTCTGAGAAGAGGAGAGCAATTCACAGTTTTTAGCGGGGTTAAGTTAGTTTTATTTTCGACATTCCTGACACATTCAGTGATAAACAGCAATAACTCCAAAACAAACTTGCCCTAAAAAAACTAAACGGTGTGAAACAGGCACGAATTAGAATCACAAACTTGGCTGCATTCGAGTCTTCAAGGCATTTTGAGGACACAACATCATCAAGTAAGTAATTTTAACGAATGTTACAGTATCCACTGTAGTTGTCTGTTAGTAAAAACATAGTTTTATCAGTCATTATCAGTGGATCAGGTGTCCCTGACTGGTGTGACTGAGTGGAGGTGGGGCTGATTTGCATATTCATATATGCACGTATAGTAATGGAGGCAAGGGTGTAGTGTTACATTCAAGCTATTTTAAGGCATGATAAAATTATTTTCACAAGAAAAAAATATGTAATTTTGATGATCAAAGATGAGTTTTAAGGGATAACATTTTTGACTACAGGGGGGTTTTAAAGGGCCTATAGACATAAGACCAGTTTCAATCAGTAGAGAATGCAGTGGGCATCTTTCACAACCTCTCATTTTACCCCTACTGGTATTAACTTTCTTTTTGTAATAGCTTTTTCCATCAGGGAGACAGAGACATGAGACCTGTTTCATCCAGTAGAGGGCGACAGTGAGCATCTTTCACAACCTCTCTTTTTAGCCCTATTTGTAGATAAGGGGATTGCATGTCCAAAATTAACTTTCTTTTTGTGATAGCTTTTTCCATCAGGGAGACAGAGACATGAATTTAGCGTCAATCAATAGAGGGCGACAGTGAGCATCTTTCACAACCTCTCTTTTTAACCCTACTGGAGAAAAACGGAATTGCACGTCCAAAATTAACCTTTTTGTAATAGCTTTCTTCAGCAGGAAGATAGAAACATGAAACTAGTGTCAATCAATAGAGGGAGATTGTGGACTTTTTTCACAGCCTTTCATTCAAGATTCAAGATTCAAGATTCAAGATTTTTATTTGTCACATACATGATTATATAGAGAGTATATAACCAGAAGTGAAATGTGAGTCAGGTCCGCTCCATGGACAGTGCAAATATTATAGAATACAAAAACAGAGGAAATATACATAAAATGAAGTAAGTAAAAAATAAGATATAAAGAACAAAATATAAAATATAAAAAATGTGCATGACAGTATACTGTAGACTTAAATATTATGATAAGCAGGAATGTACAAGAGAGGAATGTGCAAACAGGTTGTACATGGTTTTCATGTAGCAGCAATACCAAAAAAATAAAAATAAAATACCAAAACACAGAAAGTGCTGTGTGCAAATGACACTGTCAGTGTGAGGTAGAGAATAATGAATATCTTACTGATTGTTAAGTGATTAATAAGTGGAGTCATGTTGATGTTAAGAGGCTGAGTTTGAGTTCAGGAGTCTGATGGCCTGGGGAAGAAACTCCTCCTAAGTCTCTCAGTTTCTCAGGCTACGGAAGCGCTTACCAGATGGCAGCAGAGTGAAAAGAGAGTTACTAGGGGGGTCAATACACTTTCTATGGTCCCTGAATAGAAAGTTTTCAGGATTGTTGGTGAGACCCTGAATTTCCTCAGCTGTCGCAGATGGTACAGTCTTTGCCTGGCTTTCTTAACCTGTGTTTGAATGTGTGTAGTCCAAGTCAGGTCCTCGGAGATGTTTACACCGAGGTACTTGAAGCTGCTCACCCTCTCCACAGGGTCCCGCTGATCACAAGAGGAGTGTAGGGCCGCTGCTGTCTCTTCCTGAAGTCCACAATCAGCTCTTTAGTTTTGCTCACGTTCAGAGAGAGACAGTTGTCCTGGCACCATGATGTAAGTCTCTCTACCTCATCCAAGTATGCGGTCTCATCATTGTTGGAAATGAGGCCCAGAACCACAGTATCATCAGCAAATTTAACAATAGAAGTGGAGCTGTGAGAGGACACGCAGTCATGTGTGTAGAGAGAGTAGAGCAGGGGACTCAGGACACAGCCCTGCGGGGCTCCTACGTTCAGGGTGATGGAGTTTGAGGTGAACTGGCCGACTTTCACCACTTGAGGTCTGCCGGTGAGGAAATCTTGAATCCAGTCGCAGAGTGAAGAGTTTAGGTCTGTGAGTTTAGAAGTCAGCTTGATGGGGACTATGGTGTTGAAAGCTGAGCTATAGTCAATGAATAGCAGCCTTGCATAGTTCCCATTGCTGCTGTCAATGTGTGTGAGGGAGGAGTGGAGTATGTGAGAGATGGCATCATCAGTAGATCTATTGGGATGATAGATACACTGAAGAGGGTCCAAAGTAACAGGGATGGAGGAGCCAATGTGGCTCTTTACAGGTCTCTCAAAAACCTTCATGCCTATTGATGTGAGGGCAACTGGACGATAGTCATTCAGGCAAGAGGGTTTATTGTTCTTAGGCAGAGGGATGGTGATAGATTTTTTAAAGGAGGTGGGAACCACAGAGGTAGCAAGGGACTCATTAAAGATTGAAGTGAACAAACCAGCAAGCTGATCAGTGCAGGACCTCAGGACACGGCCAGTAATCCCGTCAGGTCCGGCCGCTTTCCTTACGTTCACTCTCTTTAGGGCCCTCCGAACCTCGTCCTCCGTCATGGTGATCACATAATCCTCGCTTCTCTGCCTGCTGCTTCCTGACGCGCTGCTTGGCAGAGTCGCGCTGCCGCCATTGCATTCAAAGCGGCCGTAGAAGGTGTTTAACTCGTCGGCCAGCAACGGATCTGCTCTCACCTCCGCGGAGGATTTGTTTCCAAAGGCACAGATGGTCCTTAGTCCCTGCCACATGCGTCGAGAGTCATTGAGCTGAAAATGAGACTCAATTCTCTCTTTGTAACGATGTTTGGCGGCTCTTACTGCACGTCGGAGAGCATAACACGATGCTTTGTACTCGTTCATATTCCCAGACAAAAGAGCCTCATTTTATGCAGCAGTGCGTTTGTTAACCGCAGCACGGATTGTTCTGTCCACCCACGGTTTCTGATTTGGAAAGGTCCTTACAGTCATTGTTTCTGTAGCTTGCTCGGTTAGCGTGTTTACAAAGCTTAATGCTACATCCGTGAACTCGCTGACGTCAGATGAACTCACCCGGAACATGTCCCAGTCGACGTCATCAAGAGCCGCCTGTAGCATAGCTTCCGAGTGGGAGGACCAGCGCGCCACTTCTCTCTTCACCGGGGCTTCCTGAGCGAGCCTTTTTTTATATTCTGGTGTGAGGAAAATGGCGGCATGGTCCGATTTGCCAAAAGCCAGTAGTGAGCGGGCTTTGTAGGATTCTTAAACTGAGAGTAGCAATGATCCAGTGTATTCGGTCCTCTAGTTGGACAGGATATATGTTGGTGAAAGTTCAGCATTATGTGCCTGAGGTTGGCTTTGTTAAAATCCCCCGCGATGATAAAGGCAGCATCAGGATGTTTGTTAATGTAGCCGCTGATCACATCGTGAAGCTTAGACAAAGCCAAGCCGGTGTCTGCCTGTGGTGGGATGTAAACAGCAGTAAAGATGATCGAAGGAAACTCACGGGGAAGATAGAATGGGCAGCAAATAATGGAAAGATGTTCCAGATGAGGCGAGCAGGAGTGCGACAGAGAGGAGATGTTCCTGGGGTCACACCATTTCTTGTTAATCATGAAACACACTCCACCACCTTTGGATTTACCGGCCTTGGCTTTTCTGTCCATCCGTAAAACAGAAAAGTTGTCAGACGGCGTTACAGCAGTGTCCGGAACCGAGGGCGTGAGCCATGTTTCAGTCAAACAGATTATGTTACAGTTACGGGGTGCTGCGGGAGCAACTGGAAAGCAGACGGCTCTTTATGCTTTTGGATCGCTCTCACGGTGCTTTAGTGTGTTGTGTGCCGATCGATCGATCGGTCTGTCTGCGTGGCGCCGATGCACCTCGAACAAGTCTGTTATGTTTGGCGCTGCCGCGCTAGTGAAACGAAACATGAACATATTCAGTGACGTAAGTCCTGGCTCTGTATTGGCTCTCTAGCCTGTGGGAAAAGCAACCGGTTCTTAAAGGGCTCGCCAGTCGAACCAACTAAGAACTGGCAAGAGCACTGGCTCTGAACTAGCACCTGGTTCCTGCTGGTGGAAAGGGGGTAATAAAGGAAGAAAAGAGAATCATAATGCATGAACATATAAAGGTCATTTGTTTGTTGTATTTCTGAAAATGAGTAAATTAACAGTGATTATGGAATCATCATTAAGTCAAATAAACAGAGTCTGTATGAAGTTTTACAGTGATGTTTAACATCTATTCAGAGTCAAGACTTTCTCACAATACTGAGATGATTGACAGCCGTTCTACACTTTCATAACTGAAATAGTGAATTTATTATAGCAGTTGTAGTGTTTCAGAGCTGTGATCTCACTGTTGAGGTTTGGAAACATGTGAGAAAACAGTTAGTTTGACCGCAGTAGAGCTGAGATCATCTCTGAACCCAGATTAGACTGATGATGATGATGCTGTGAGTTTAACGCATTCAGACCTCAGTCCCTGTTTTTCTTTTAGTGAGATGCTGCACGTTATTAAACTCTACCTTTTCAGTTAACAATAATATTAGTTCAGTCTTTTTAATAAACTGAATCTTAATCCAGTCTTAATTGACAATGTAGAGTTACTAACTGTGACGTGTCTGTGTTTGCCCTGTGACCTAGTTTTTTCCGTTATGTTTAATTAGTCATTGGCTTCACCTGTCGGCCACTCGTTATCTGCCCTATATTAGTTCCTGTCCTTTGAGTTCTAGTTTGTCAGTTATTATCGATGTCTACGTGTTTGTGCAGATTGCTACTAAGATTCCTTGTATTCTCTCCTTGGATTATTATTATTAAAAGTGTGATTTGTGATATTCCTCCTTTGTCGTGCATATTCCATAGCACAACACGTAACAGAATAACCGACCTAAAAGAAAAGTATAGCAGCCTGTTTCCCCTCGTTTTGTTTCCCGTTTTTGTCAGTTTTTATTTTGAGTTATGAATGATCCTGCTGTTCTCGTTCTGATGGAGCAGGGGGAACACTCTCTCGAGGACCTCACAGAGGATTTTGTGTTCCTGGCAAATCACACACACTACCTGGACAGCTGCCTCTGCTCGTTTTATCAAGCTGGACTGAACACCTCCACACGAGCGCAGTTGTTCGGGGAAGGTCCTCGGGAGAGCCTCGCCGCCTTCATCAAGTGGGTACTGGTTTCTTGCAAGTCTCATCTGTCTGTGGACATGGCGGATGACGACACCAACCCCACTCGGGACCCAGAGCCCAGTCATCTACAACCCCGCAGCGCGGAGCTGCCCGAGCCCACCGCAGACGGAGAGCCAGAGCCTGCCGCGTCATTGAGCCATCGCCATCAGGAGCGACAGAGCTGACGATCGTCCCGGAGCCTGAGCCCCAAGTGTCTGACCAGGTGCGAGAGCCGACAGCACAAGCGACAGTGGATACAGCTGTGGAGATCGCAGGGCTATGGAAAGCCCCACATGGCGCCACCGCTGGGGGTGAGCACAAACTGGACCTGGGAGACTTAACAGACTTTCACTCTGATATACTCGTCCTTCAGCCATCTCCTGAACTGTATGCCTGGGAATATATCCCACCCAACCTCCCTCTCCCATCTCCTCTCATAGACCTGTTCCCTTTTTCAACACCATCTTCACTGGATTTTGTCAGCCTCTCTGCTCACCATCTGCGGCGTGGGCTCGCCGCTGGTCTGCCGATCTCCAGCTTCGTTGGCGTTGAGTCTGGAGGATCCCTCGACTCCGCCTTCAGCCTCCGCGGCCCAGACACCGCCTCAGTCCTGCGACCCAGCGGCTCCACCATGGCTTCCAGCTCCCTCGTCTCCACCAGAGCCTGTCAGTCCACCAACTCCACCGGGCTCCCTCGTCCCTCCGGCTCTGCCTTGGTCAGTCCTCCCCTACCTCACCTCGGGACTACACTCCTCTGGCTACGCCTCGTCCCTCTGGCTTGTTGGGCTCCTCCTTCCCTCCAGCTCCACCTCAGTCCTCTGTCGCTCCGGCTCTGCCTTGGCCCTCCGGATCCTCGGCTTCACCCTGGCTCTTTGGCTTTCCGTCGCCGCCTCGGGCTCCACCACCACCTGCTCTGCCGCTGTTGGTCGGCCCCATGGAGTCGGCGGCCACTCCTCCACCATGGCTTCTCCATCCGTCGGCTCCTCCGTGGGCCACCATCGTGACTGTGGCCTGGGTCTTTATCTGGCTCCTCCTGCTCCTGGCTTCCCCTTGGCTCCTCCCACCCTCCACTCCCCATTGGATTTTTTTTTACTCCTTTTGTTTCTGCCCCCCTCCTGCTCCACGTCCTCCTCCAGAGCCCCCACCCTCCCTCCTCAGTTGGATTGTGTTACGGCGCAGGGACACGCCTTTCCTGGAGGGGGCAAACTGTGACGTGTCTGTGTTTTTCTGGGTTTCCCCTGTGACCTAGTTTTCCCCGTTATATTTAATTAGTCATTGGTTTCACCTGTCGGCCCCTCGTTATCTGCCCTATATTAGTTCCTGTCCTTTGAGTTCTAGTTTGTCGTTATTATTGATGTCTACGTGTTTGAGCAGCTTGCTACTAAGATTCCTTGTATTCTCTCCTTGGATTATTATTAAAAGTAAAACAAGCAAAATAATCTTGTTTTCTGTTTGAAATAACATTGATTTGACCGACTGAGTGTTTAAATCTGACTCGAGCTGCATTTGACTGACGCTGCATCACTGCATGATGGACGAGTGTTGAATGAGCATCATATTCTGGTGATGAACAGATGCTGATTTATCAGTGTTTCTGTTTTCTGTCTGATCTTCACACTGATAACAGTTATATTTGCTCTGAATCTCACCTGAACCACGAGACTCATGATTGATAATTTCAAAGATGCATTGACACAAAAACACTACACAGCAACTGAACACATAAAGGAAGAAAAGAGAATCATAATGCGTGAACATATAAAGGTCATTTGTTTGTTGTATTTCTGCAAATGAGTAAATTAACAGTGATTATGGAATCATCAAGTCAAATAAACAGCGTCTGTATGAAGTTTTACAGTGATGTTTCACATCTATTCAGAGTCAACACTTTCTCACAATACTGAGATGATTGACAGCCGTTCTACACTTTCATAACTGAAATAGTGAATTTATTATAGCAGTTGTAGAGTTTCAGAGCTGTGATCTCACTGTTGAGGTTTGGAAACATGTGAGAAAACAGTTAGTTTGACCGCAGTAGAGCTGAGATCATCTCTGAACCCAGATTAGACTGATGATGATGATGATGCTGTGAGTTTAACGCATTCAGACCTCAGTCCCTGTTTGTCTTTTAGTGAGATGCTGCACGTTATTAAACTCTACCTTTTCAGTTAATAATTATTTTAGTTCAGTCTCTTTAATAAACTGAATCTTAATCCAGTCTTAATTAACAATGTAGAGTTACTAACATTTTTTTTTTTTTTAATCCCATTAGACCTTTATAGAAATGTTAAGAGTCATCTGTTAGTTGCTAGCATGTGCTAACGTTTTAACAATTTGATTCTAAATAGCTTAAAGGAACACTCCACTTTTTTGGGAAATAGGTTCATTGTACAACTCCCCAAGAGTTAAACAGCTGAGTTTTACCGTGTTTGAATCCATTCAGACGATGTCTGGCGGTAGCACTTTTAGTGTAGCTTAGCATAGATCATTGAATCAGTTTAGACTGTTAGCATCGCGCTCAAAAATGACCAAAGAGTTTTGATATTTCTCCTATTTAAAGCTTGACTCTTCTGTAGTTACATCGTGTACTAAGACCGACGGAAAATGAAAAGTTGCGATTTTCTAGACCGATATGACTAGGAACTATACTCTCGTTCCGGCGTAATAATCAAGGAGCTTTGCTGCCGTACCATGAGTGCAGCAGGTGCACTGATATTACACAGAGCCTGAATGTATGGACTTCCTGACCTGGGGCTTTTTCTATACTTCCAACCTTCTCTTCTTCTCTACTTCTCTTTCTCCTTCTCTCACATCTCAGGAGCCTATCTATCCTATTGAATGTTTGTATTTCAAAGGTAGACTTATATTACTCAAATTTGGTAAATTAACACTGAATCAATGAAACTAACAGTGCACTTGTAGATGGTCTGCAGCAGCTATAGCAAACCTTTATGCGAAAGGACAAAGTTGAGTTTCAGTTGTAGAAAGCCAGTTAAAGAAAGAAGCGGAACTGTGATCTGAATGTGTGAGAATTCACAGCATCATCCGTCTAAACTGGGTTCAGAGATGATCTCAGATCTGTGTGGGTTAAACCAGTGCGGTCAAACTAACTGAGCTCCCACAGCCAGCAGCAACACACTTCTGAAACACTAGAACACAAACCACGACACAAAGAGACAAAAGATGACCATCAGAGATGAGAGGGAAAATAATGTGTGTCTGTGTGTTGATATGATTCAGTTAAGTCTGGTACAAATGTGTGTGAAGACTTATTGCTTGACCAAGCTGGATTTGAATACTAATTATTTCAAACTACATTAAAAACTGTTTAATTCATTTTCTAAAAGTGAGTCATGGATAGTGGCAATGTGATCTCATGATAATTCGTATGTATATTACGTAAAATGTGGTTCTATAAAACGTACATTTACTTACGTTTTTACAGGCACTAAAACGTACAATACAGACGTATTTTCAGCATCTAAACGTACAAAACTGACGTACTGACAACATCTAAAAATAAATCCTTATGAATATTGAAATTGCGGCATTCATTTTACTATTAGTTGTCATATCAATTACCTTGTTTTCAATTGCATCATTAAATTGTGTACCTAATATGAAATGATAACATTTCGTTTTGTGTGATTTCTGCTGCCAGCTCGTTTCCAATAATAGGCCTACATAATGTTAAACAAGACTTCACTTTAAACCTTAAAATAATAACATTTGAAATCGTTTAACCTTTACTTGTCATGTAATGTTTACTTTGTTTCGTTTTCTCCGACATGCTGTGACTGACAATAGAACCATAAAAAACACCAAAACCGCAACATAATTACGAAATTAAACAATTTTATTTGTGCGCTGTAATCTTCAGAATCCATAGGACTGCGAGGAACAAACGCAAATCCAAGCCTTTATTCGGCGATCTTCATCTCCATCCCGAGCAGCGAGTCCAATCAACAGCAAAGCCCGTGCTGACTGACGTGCTCGTTATGAATTCAAATGTTGCCGCTTCAAACGACAGGTTTACGGCAGGATAATCGAACGCTCATTGGCTCTCGCCTGCCTTCGTCACAGATTGCGACATGCCGTGTTTGGTGTGTGTTTGAATGATGCCAGAGCCGTTGAGAAACATGATTGCTAGCACACGCGCGCCTTCACGAGTTGTGAGCAGAGGATCAGGAAAATAATCTGGATAATATTTTCAGCGATTAACAACATAAATTCTGCTCTGCACCTCACACAAACCTACTGTATTCCGCCAGAGAGGACTGCGGCTGCAACGCATCGTCATTTGGATTACTTTTGGTAGTGCTTTTGACATTTTTGCAATAAATAAATGGTTGTAATTGCATTTATCTGTCTGTCATGTTTTTCTTATACTGTACAGAAATAGCTATGTTTAGGTTTAGATGTAGGAGTGGGATTAGTGACTATAAAAACATTTTTAATGTTATATTGTTACTAAAATGGTTGTTTTCCTGCAATTGCGTTTTATATCCTTTTACATTCGCTATAAAATGGGTAGGTTTAGGTTTGGGGGTAGGTTAAGGTGTCTAAAATCTAAATCGCTTATTGATAAAATGATAAAAATGCATTGATACAAATATCTTAATGATATAAAAAATACGTAAATATTTGTACGTTTTTTAGCTAAAAATACGTATCGATTTGTACGTTTTAAATGTTGAAATACGTCTAAATTGTACGTTTTAGCATCAATAAAAACGTACAAAAATGTAAGTTTTGTGCTTGTAAATGTTACGTATTAATACCTAGATATAAACATGAGACCAGGCTGATAGTGGATACCTTCTCAGCATCAAACCAGTTTTATGTTCCTGTGGCTCAGTGGAAGAGCATTGCGTTAGCAGCGCAAAAGGTTGTGGGTTCAATTCCCAGGGAACACACATACTGATAAAAATAAATAAATGTATAACCTGAATGCGTTGTAAGTCGCTTTGGATAAAAGCGTCTTCTAAAAAATGCATAAATGTAAAAAAAAAAGCGTAAAATGACTAATTAAATGATTTTATTTCTAGAATTTAATGGAATGCAGGAAACTACTGAAAGAGGTGAAACTAACAGTAATGCACTTGTGCAAAAGTATCGGCTATAGATTGTGTTCAGATCAAATCCGGTTAACAATTCAGTAAGTTCAGTAAGGGTAAGTTCTGACATGTTTCACAAAATATATAGCAGCACTTCTCCATTACGCTCAGGCATCGTGTCACTAAACAGCAACTTTAGCATGTTTTAAACACTCAGTCGGTCAGATCAGAGGAAGTGAACAAACACAGGAAGAGCTGATAGTATCTAAAGAAAGAGTTGAGATCATATAATGAAGAGAAAGACTGACAGAAAGAGAAGATGGCTGATAAGTGTGATCTGTGTCTGCTGGGACTGATCTTTCTCTCTTCACTTCTCACAGGTAAACACATTTCTACACGCTCTTTAAAGAGTTTGAACATGCTTTATTCTTCCTGACAGTCATGTTCTGATCTCAGACTCACATTTATAAACTGAAATCTGACTCTGAGAATGACCTGCTGTCACAGGAGTTTAATTATGAAGCTTTTATGGATTATTCTTGAACACTGTTTTATTGCTTAATGGCCTGCTCTTTAGTTGAATTAGTCTGAGAAAGAGTTAATTTGAACATGATGAGTTTATTATTGTGTTACAAACAGAACATACTGGATTATTCCTGAATGAACTAAAACTAGACAGTTTCACACTCAAACATCTGATGCTGAATTATCTTCATATCAAGAGTGTGTTTGTGATTTCAACAGCTCTCTGATAAAGAAACACAGCTTATTCTGGAGAGTGTGTTGTTTACATTAAGTGAGGAAAAAAGACTGTGGGCCTCATTTATAAAGCATGCGTATGCTCAGATTTGATCTTAGAGTGTGCGTACGCTTAAATCCACGCCAGCGCTCGTATTTATAAAAACTGTCTTTGACGTGGAAAAGTGCTTAGCGTCACGTCAGGGTCTGAGCAGACGTACACACTTTTTATTTTCGGAGTAGGGGGCAATTGTACATTTTTTTACATTATATTACAGGAGTCGTTTACAAGCAGAGAGCTGAAACCATTCAATTGCGCGCAAGTTCATGATCATTTGTGATTCATAGATTTCTCATCTGAAAGAGACGCGTACGTGTGTTTTCTGTTCGTACGTTCATTCTATGAATCACACGTACTCCTATTCGAGAGATGATCGTAAGATCAAATTATCAAGGATGGTTTCTGCACAACATTTTATAAATAAGGCCCTGTATGATCTGAATCTTCTGCTTTTCATGCTGCTGTGTTAGAGGTTATCATTTATTAATATATAATATGATGATCACTCAGATGATCTTGTGTTTCAGGTTCCAGTGAAGTGAATGATGCTCATGTGTTCATCAGTTCTGGTGAAAATGTTCATCTGTCCTGTAATAATGCTCTTCCTTACTGCAAATCAACCTCATGGAACTATAACAGATTCAGTAATGTAGCAGCAGTTGAACTGGTTGTTTTAGGGATAAAGAAGAAAGACACAGAGAGACATGAGAGACTGAGTCTGGGGTCTGACTGCTCTCTGAACATCAAGAACATCACAGAAGAAGATTATGGACTTTACATCTGCCAACAATGGACGGGTCTGAAAGGACAACAAAAACAACAAGGAACTGATGCTCGTGTTTTTCTGCATGTTCTTCATGGTAAGTTTATGATTATGTGGTCAATTTAAAAAGGCAAATTCTTCATTTAAACTCTCATGATGATTGAAGAGTGTGTGATTTGTGTGTTATTTTGTGTTTCAGTCTCTTCATCATCATCATCCTCACAGACTGAGATCAGTGCAGGCCGCTCTGTGACTCTCTTCTGTCAGTTGTATTCATATTCATATGCTGGAGTCTCTTGTGATGATTGGATCCGTTCTGAGGGAATTGAGCTGTTCTGGGTGAATCAGGCTGGTGTTAAACTGAAGATATCAGACTCCAGATATCAGATATTATCCTCATCAGGTCACTGTATCATCACTCTGACTACAACACTCCTGAATGAAGATCACAACAGAGAGTGGAGATGCAGTGTTACTCACAGAGATCAAGTCAAGAGCTCAGTCACATATACTGTCAAGAGTTCAGGTCAGAAAACAATCTCATGATCAGTTTTAGAGCCTCATAATGTCAGTAAGGATGTTATTATCAGGGATGCACATAAGCGGTCCGCAGGTACGCATGCGCGACCAAAATTAAAAAAGCGCTGTGTAAATAAGTTCTGACAGCGCATTTGTGTACAGACATGGATGACAGCTGTTAATGCACAGTTACCATTTTAGATTGACGAACTGTACTGTATATGATTTCTATTAAAACTGAAAGTATAATCTAGGCTAGCTGCTGCCGTTTTCAAAGCAAAACTGTGACATTTCATTCACTGACGCTCTTCCATCAGCAGCTAAACCCGGAAGCGCATAGACTTACTTTCCGGCAACCCGCCAAAATAAAAGCTTGCTGATTGTAACTTTGAAAATTATGAAAATTAAAATTAAAATAATAATAAAAATTAATACAAATATTAGCATTTTATTTTTAAGTTTAATATTGAATAATTGTATTTGTATGTAATACTCCCTTTTTATTTTAAAATAAAATAGTATAATCACACTTGATTATTTAGTTTATTATTTTATTTAAAAAAAAAAAACTAAATAAAGTGCAATAATATTATCACTATTATTAATATTTTTTTTTATAGTTATATTTTATGGGTCACACTACATGCCGTGGCCCTTGTGAGGACCAAACCAAATCTCCAGGTTCTCATATGAGAACAAGGCTGAAAAACGTATGTGCACCCCTGATTATTAGTGTCATTGAAGCAGAACAAACTGAGGAACAAAAGCTTCTTTCAGTCTGACACAAGAGAAACTCAAAGCACTGCTGCAAACTAATGACCTGCAGTTTAACAGTCCAGAAAGAGCTGCTGTGAATAATGAGGGAACTGAGACGTGACAGCAAAAATTGTAACATGTAATGTGATGATCAAAATTAAAATATGATTGTAATATTCTACAGTTTGATTAATCGAACTAACATTAATCTTTACAGCTCAAGATAAAACAACGACAGCAGTGATTCCAGTCCACATCACAAACTCTCAGGATCCCTCAACTACGAACACACACAAAACTAAAGGTACAGAATCACTGTCTTCCTCATATTGGATACAGTTTTCTCATCAATCAGTTATGGAAGAGTCACTGTTAAATGTGCTAATGTAATGATAGATAATGCTTGTGTTATCTTGTGTGTTAATTGATTAAAATATGACTGTCTTTATAGTATACTGTGTGTATTGAGTATGTGTATTTTGCACATTGTCTTCTGTACAGTCTGTAAATATGTACTGTCTATATGTAAATTGTTTTGTTTTTTTGCACTGTCTGGAGCACGCTCTCAAGAATTTCTTCTCTAAGAAGGAATATAATTGTGAGGATATTACCTTTTCTAATGTCTTTGACAGAAAAGGGAGATTTGAGATCGGTCTGTAATTAACTAGATCTTTGAGGTCAAGTTGTGGTTTTTTAATGAGAGGCTTAATAACAGCCAATTTAAAGTTTTTGGGGACATATCCTAATGACAATGACGAATTAATAATAGCCAAAAGAGGATCTATGACTTCTGGAAGCACCTCTTTTAGTAGTTTAGATGGAATAGGGTCTAACATACATGTTGTTGGTTTAGATGATTTAACAAGTTTATACAATTCTTCCTCTCCTATAGTAGAGAATGAGTGGAATTGTTCCTCAGGGGATCTATAGTACACTATTTGATGTGATGATATAGCTGACGGCTGCATGGTTACAATTTGATCTCTAATAGTATCAATCTTGGAAGTAAAGTAGTTCATAAAATCATTACTGCTGTGCTGTTGGGAAATGTCAACACCTGTTGATGCTTTATTTTTTGTTAATTTTGCCACTGTATTGAATAAATACCTGGGGTTATGTTTGTTTTGTTCTAAAAGAGACGAAAAGTAATCAGATCTAGCAGTTTTCAAAGCTTTTCTGTAGGATAGGGTACTTTCCCGCCAGGCTAAACGAAATACCTCTAGTTTTGTTTTCCTCCAGCTGCGCTACATTTTCCGGGCTGCTCTCTTTAGAGTGCGAGTGTGCTCATTATACCACGGTGTTGGACTCTTTTCCTTAATCTTCCTTAAGCGTAAAGGAGCAACTGTATCTAAAGTACTGGAAAAGAGAGAGTCCATAGTCTCTGTTACATCATCAAGTTGTTCTGAGCTGTTGGATATGCTGAGGAATTGAGATAAATCAGGAAGATTACTTACAATGCAGTCTTTTGTGGTAGAAGTGATCGTTCTACCATATTTGTAAGAAGGAGTTGAATTTACAGCTTTAACTATATGGAGTTTACACAAGACTAGATAATGATCTGATATATCATCGCTTTGCTGCAGAATTTCAACACCATTAACATCAATTCCATGTGACAGTATTAAATCTAGAGTATGATTTCGACTATGAGTAGGTCCTGAAACGTGTTGTCTAACCCCAATAGAGTTCAGAATGTCTATGAATGCTGATCCTAATGCATCTTTTTCATTATCAACATGGATATTAAAATCGCCAACAATTAAGCCTTTATCTGCAGCCAGCACTAACTCTGATAGAGAATCAGCAAATTCTTTAATAAAATCTGTATGGTGCCCTGGTGGCCTGTATACAGTAGCCAGTACAAACGTCACGGAGGATTTATCATTAATACTTTTTTCTCTAGATAATTTTATATGAAGCACCATTACTTCAAAGGAGTTATACTTAAAGCCTGTCTTCTGAGAAATACTGAGAATATTGCTATAAATTGTAGCAACACCTCCCCCTTTACCTTTTGGACGCGGCTCATTTTTGTAACAGTAATCTTGGGGGGTGGACTCATTTAAAGTAATGTATTCATCTGGTTTTAGCCATGTTTCTGTCAAACAGAGCAAATCTAGGTTATGATCATTAATCAAATCATTTACAAAAAGTGCTTTTGTAGAAAGGGACCTGATATTCAGTAAGCCAAGTTTTATCAATTGTTTCTGTGTATTGTAAACATTTTTTATTTGTTGAACATCAATTAATTGGTTACTCATAAATAGTTTTTGACGTTTTCTGTATTTTCTAGTTCGGGGAACAGACACAGTCTCTATAGTGTGATATCTAGGTGAAGGAGTCTCTATGTGCTGAGAATTAACTGACTTCTGTGACGTGAGGCGGCTAGCAGACGGTGGTTTAGCCAGTCTGTCTGCTTCCTGACCTGGGCTCCAGTTAGTCAAGTATAAAACATGCAGTTGAGGCAAAATAACTTGTTTTAGGTATAGCCTGATTTGTGAAAATGTTCACAATCATTTATTAGGTTGCTTGAGAGAGCCAACCTACTGATCTTCTACTTAAGCTTATTATTATTATTATTATTATTATTCTTAGCCAAATTTCTGAACGCTCCTCCTCCTAGAGTTTTCCAGCTAGAACCACCGAACTCAGCCCAGATCTTCAGACTGATCTCACTTAGTGTGCTTTCTCTTTTCTAACTGATCCAACTTATGGTTTTCATAAAACTGAAGATTAAAACTCATAAAAATCCCATAGACTTACATTGACAGAATGTTCAGATGAGCCAAGACTATTCAAACTCCAACTGTCAAAATTCAAACTCCAACTGTCAAAATTCAAACTTAAACTCCCAGAATCCCTTGAGGCTCAATCAAGCTTCCCTTCTATGTACTATTTCTAACCCATTCAAACTCATTCAAACTCATCTATCTAATATTTCTTATCTATCTATCTATCTATCTATCCTAACGACATGCTAATCATGCTAGAAACATACTAACAACATGCTAGTAACTTGCTAATTATGCTAGCATCATGCTAGTAACATGCTAATCATGCTAGTTACTTGCTAATCATGTTAGCAACATGCTAGTCAGATGCTAATCATGCTAGTAACATGCTAGTCAGTTGCTAGTCATGCTAGCAACATGCAAGTAACATGCTAGCATCATGCTAGTCACTTTGTAGTCATGCTGACAACATGTTAGTCACTTGCTAATCATGCTAGAAACATGCTAGCAACATGCTAGTCACTTGTTAGTCATGCTAGCAACATGCTAGTCACTTGCTAATCATGCTAGCAACATGCTAGCAACATGCTAGTCACTTGCTAGTCACTTGTTAGTCATGCTAGCAATATGCTAGTCACTTGCTAATCATGCTAAAAACATGCTAGTAACATGCTAATCATGCTAGTTACTTGCTAATCATGTTAGCAACATGCTAGTCAGATGCTAATCATGCTAGTAACAGGCTAATCATGCTAAAAACATGTTCATCATGCTAGAAACATGTTATCAACATCTAATCTAAATGTTCAAACTTCAGGCTTTTACAACTGCTTTAAACTTTCAGGCCATGCTTCCTCAAGCTAACCTAAAGTGTGTCTTGACAAACTTTTTTATCTAGTTTATTTTAGTGCTGTCAAACGATTAATCACGATTAATCGCATCCAAAATAAAAGTTTTTGTTTACAAAATAGATGTGTGTGTTCTGTGTATATTTATTATGTATATATAAAGACACACACACAGCATATATTTTGAAAATATTTACATGTATGTGCATGTATATATTTATATTCATATAAATGATATCATATATAAATATATTTAATATATATACGTAACATATTTTTCTTAAATACATGCATGTGTGTGTATTTGTATATACATAATATACAGGTGCATCTCAATAAATTAGAATGTCGTGGAAAAGTTAATTTATTTCAGTAATTCAACTCAAATTGTGAAACTCGTGTATTAAATAAATTCAATGCACACAGACTGAAGTAGTTTAAGTCTTTGGTTCTTTTAATTGTGATGATTTAGGCTCACATTTAACACAAACCCACCAATTCACTATCTCAACAAATTAGAATAGTTCATAAACCCAATAAAAACATTTTTAGTGAATTGTTGGCCTTCTGGAAAGTATGTTAATTTACTGTATATGTACTCAATACTTGGTAGGGGCTGCTTTTGCTTTAATTACTGCCTCAATTCGGCGTGGCATGGAGGTGATCAGTTTGTGGCACTGCTGAGGTGGTATGGAAGCCCAGGTTTCTTTGACAGTGGCCTTCAGCTCATCTGCATTGTTGGGTCTGGTGTCTCTCATCTTCCTCTTGACAATACCCCATAGATTCTCTATGGGGTTCAGGTCAGGTGAGTTTGCTGGCCAATCAAGCACAGTAACACCATGGTCATTGAACCAGCTTTTGGTACCTTTGACAGTGTGGGCAGGTGCCAAGTCCTGTTGGAAAATGAAATCAGCATCTCACTAAGCTTGTCAGCAGAAGGAAGCATGAAGTGCTCTAAAATCTCCTGGTAGATGGCTGCGTTTACTGTGGACTTCAGAAAACACAGCGGAGCAACACCAGCAGATGACATGGCAGCCCAAATCATCACTGACTGTGGAAACTTCACACTGGACTTCAAGCAACATGGATTCTGTGCCTCTCCACTCTTCCTCCAGACTCTGGGACCTTGATTTCCAAATGAAATGCAAAATGTACTTTCATCTGAAAAGAGGACTTTGGACCACTGAGCAACAGTCCAGTTCTTTTTCTCCACAGCCCAGGTAAGATGCTTCTGACGTTGTCTCTGGTTCAGAAGTGGCTTGGTAGCCCTTTTCCTGAAGACGTCTGAGCGTGGTGACTCTTGATGCACTGACTCCAGCTTCAGTCCACTCCTTGTGAAGCTCTCACAAGTGTTTGAATCAGCTTTGCTTGACTGTATTCTCAAGCTTGATGTCATCCCTGTTGCTTGTGCACCTTTTCCTACCCAAATTCTTCCTTCCAGTCAACTTTGCATTTAATATGCTTTGATACAGCACTCTGTAAACAGCCACACCTTTCAGTAATGACCCTCTGTGACTTACCCTCTTTGTGGGGGGTGTCAATGTTCATCTTCTGGATCATTGCCAAGTCAGCAGTCTTCTGCATTATTGTGGTTTCAAAGAACAAGAGATACCCAGAATTTATACTGTATGGATGGTCATTTATTGAAACTCAAATGTAAATATTCTAATATTTTGAGATACTAATTTTTGACTTTCATGAGCTGTAAGCTTTAATCATCAAAATTAAAACAAAAAAAAACTTTTGAAATGTTTTACTTTACATGCAATGAATCTAAAGTTTCACTTTTTGAAATAAGTTACAAGAAAAAATGAACTTTTTCATGACATTCTAATTTATTGAGATGCACCTGTATGTAAGTGTGAACTCGTGAAGTGAACAAAGAGTTTTGTGGTAACCACTTTGCTGAAGATATCATATGATGTTAATGAATTGAGAAAGAGATCACATTGACAGAAAGATTCTTTTTAAATGTCATCAGATTTATTTTTGGTAAATAGCAACCATCAGTTTTCTCCCAGCACTTTGAGATTGAAATAAAATGATAGTAGATGATAGATTAATGAAGCGAGTTCATTCATCATTTCTGTGATGTGAAGCTCTAGTATGATGTGATGTTGATGATGTTCATTATGTTTGAACTGAACTAACAGACATGATCACAGATCCAGCAGAAACTGAAGTCAGATCATTATTCAGAGGTACCACACATCTTTACGATGCTTTGATTTCATTCCCAGTTTCACAGATTGAGTCTGTTTGTTCTCTTGATTGTGTCTATCATCATCTTTCCTGCAGTGATTGTGATTATTGTTGAGTTTGCAGCGTTTGCTGCTCCTACTGTGATTCTTCTTCAGATCATCTGTGCAAGAAGAGCTGGTGAGTGTTTGAGATGATTCACATTGATCTTTAATAATCTGAGAGCTCAGTAATGATTTAGTGTTGAATTATTTTGCAGGGAGGAAGAACTCGCAGCACCAGAGGAAATAGTGATGAATACAATATTAGAATAAAATACTCTCTACAAATAACAGATTACAGCAATATTTATCTTCATCTCAATCATATTATGGATATTTGCATGCAGCTTTCAAGGTTATTTGCTCCATATACATATAATACAGTATATGGTAATTTTCTAACCTAAACTTTTTACAGAAGGCTTTTTAAATGTTGAAATGGTCCATTTTAACTGCTGATGTGATACGTGTCTGTTAATTATATGACATTTACAGATGTATATATTATTTTATTCATTCACTGATCATTTCAATCCAGAGACAAGTACTTACTTCCCCACCTATATCATACTGTAACATGTTTTTGTCAAATACCATATGCAAAATTATAAATTCACAATTTACAAACCTCTTCTTTTGTCTTCAAATATGTGCTGAATACTTATTTGAGTGTATTTCACAGTATAAAAGTGGTTGAAAATAGACTTTAAATAGTACAGATATTGTGTATTTATTTCTGTATTAGCCCTTTGTGTAAACTCTTGATTACAAGCATCTCAGAAATTAAAGGAAAAACGCACTAAGTGTTATTTTCCCTCCTCTCGACGCTTCACACTCCAGTCCAGCGGGGGGCGCTGTTTCCAAACCACCATTAATCCTCAGAGGAAGAAGATTAGTTTCACTAGTGGTGGTGAGATGAAGCTTCATGAAGCTTTTGAAGCTTTGCAGACAGATGTGTTGAAAAGGGGTTCATTTCTGGAGGCTTTGAATGCACGCTAGCGCCACCTGCTGGTTGATGCCAATAAGCTGCAGGAAAACATTATCAGGAGTGTGACAGCGTTAAAATGTGTGCTACATGGTTAAAAAAGACTTTATACAGTAACACAAACACTCACATAGTAAACACATATAAAATATTTTATTTATAAATAAATTATTATTTTACACTATTATATTGTATTATACCCAAAAATTATTCATACAGTGGACTACCAGTAAAATTTGTGGTCTACCAAAATTAATTTTACACCACAGACTGAACATAATTAAGCATTGCTTGGTGATTGGTTGAGCTAAACTGGTATTATCTAATTGCGTACTTAAAGGTGCAGTGTGTAGTTTTTAGCGGCATCTAGCGGTTGAATTTGTGAATTGCAACCAACGGCTCAGTCCCCCGCTCACCCCCCCCTTTAGAGAAGCTACGGTGGCCGATACAGGGCTAAGATGCCGTCGTCTGAGACCGCAGAGAGCAATGAGGTTTCTTTACAAAGGTAAATTAAGGAATTATATTTACTTAGTTATTCAATAAACGATGTCATTGCGAATATTACTGTTACTTGTTCATCATTGTGTCAGTGTTTTTTCGCAAGAACAACATAGTGACGATACGCACTCTGTAGAGCAGTTTGTCCGTTAAGGGCTACTGTAGAAACATGATGGGGACTTCCATGTGAGGGGACCCACAGTATATGTAGTTATAAATCACTCATTCTAAGGTAATAAAAACATAACAGTTCATTAAGTAAGGTCTTTATACTCCTCTGAAAACGTAGTTATGTATATTATATTGCATTTCTGTCTATAGATCATCCTAAATATTACACAGTGCACCTTTAAATTTAACAGCTGAATAATTTTTGGTTGATTGTAATCCATTACATACCTTTCTATCAAAGTTATCTGACATTATCAAGAGGGATTTGTTCTGACACAGTTTAACTCTGAGATCTTGTCATATTTTATTACCATTTTCTAAACTATATCGAATAAACTGTGATATAATGTGGTGTCTGAATAATTTTTGGTTTGACTGTACATCACAGAGATGTCTATTTGACGTCTGTATTGACATCTGCAAGACATTTTTTAGAGTGTTTGCTCATCTGCAATACATCTATAGGACATTTCCTATCAGCTGTCAAAAAGATGTTTATTAGATGTCTTTAAGATGTTTATGATTTAGAATGCATGTAAAACTGATATTTTTCCAGATCAAGCGATCTTTAACAGACGTCAACTCAAGATTATCTACCGCCGGGGCCTTTCACGCTCCCTCCAGGCCGAGCTAGCTAGTCGGGACAAACAGTTGTCCTTGGAACAATTCATCCAGCTGTCAATCAAGATAGATAACCTCATACGATCTCGTTCTCCATAAGTGTGCTATCTGGGCATGCCTAACTAACGTTAGCTAACTTGTGATAAAGAGGCAGCAGAACATACAAAAAGTTGTCATGCTTAATAAGTGTTTAAATAAATGCTTAATATTGTTATATTCGCTCACACACCTGCCACTCCCTCCAAACACATGAGGGAGCTGTCTCCTCAATTCTAACGTCCGGTTCTGCCCTCTCCTGCTCTTCCTACGTCATCCACTAGTGTATTTATAGGCTAAATATAAATATAAATATAAATGAGAAGTTTTGCTTATCGTTTTGTTGTTATCAATCTGAGCCTTCTCTGTGTCTTGCTTCGATAAATATACCTCTGCACATGGATCCTCTCGAGCCTCCCGAGTCTGTCGCATCACAGAAGACTTCGCCGCAAGCGGATCCAGCGGAGGCCTCTGTGCAGGCAGCGTTCTCGTCTCAAGCAGCCATGTTGATTGAGCATCACCATCAGCTCAATCGCCTCTCTGCCGCCATGGACGAGGTCCTACGTCATCTCCGCCAGCAACCCTCTGTGATTCCAATTGCTCCACCGCCTGCCGAGCAGCAACATTGGCATCATAAACTCCCTCCCAGTCGCTCCGCTTATGGTGAATCCCCGACTCGCTTTACCCGAAAAATATGACGGCGCTCCCGGACGCTGCCAAGGATCCCTGCTATAATGCTCCATTTATATCGCTCAGCAACCGCAGGCGTTCACCAACAAGGAAGCTAAGGTAGCCTTTATTGTCTCCTTATTGTCTGGAAAAGCACTTGAATGGACCACAGCTGTTTGGGACAATGACGCGGTAGCTCATTCTTCTTTAGATATAGAAATCAATTTCTATATCATTTTAAAATTCCTTGTTTTATAATTATTAATTCCTTGTTTTTATTGCTGTGAATGATTATTTCACTTTATTTTATGTAAAGCACTTTGAATTACCACTGTGTATGAAATGTGCTATATAAATAAACTTGCCTTGCCTTGCCTTGCCTTTAGATTTATTCAAGTCTCGTTTCAAGGATGTTTTTGAGCACCCGGAGGGAGGCATCAGCATGGAGGATCACTTGATGCCTATCCAACAGGGCAGGGACACCGCAACGGATTATGCGCTACTGTTCCGCACCCTCGCTGCTCAGAGCCGTTGGCCCGACGGCCCACTCAAGACTATCTACCGCCGGGGCCTTTCACGCTCCCTCCAGGCCGAGCTAGCTAGTCAGGACAAACAGTTGTCCTTGGAACAATTCATCCAGCTGTCAATCAAGATAGATAACCTCATACGATCTCGTTCTGCCCTGCCTGCATGTCCTACCCTAGGCCTGCCTGCTGAACTCCCCACCCCTGAGCCAATGCAGATCAGACGAACTCTGCTTTCTCCCGCGGAGCAACAGCGGTTGGGTTTGTGTATTTACTGCGGGGACTCGGGTCACTTTTTTCTTCCTGTCCTTGTCGTCCTTCTACTGCTACACCACGCAACACTTTGGTGAGTTCAATTGTCAATCAGTGCTTCACCATTTCTGTTATGATTATTTTGGGCAATATTTGTACTCCAGTGCAAGCCTTAATAGATTCTGGGTCTGCTGGCAATTTCATTGATGTCGCTCTAGTTCAAAAATTAGCCATTGATACTGCGCCTTGTATTCCCCCACTTTGTGTTTCAGTGCTAGATGATTGGCCGTTGGGGGCGGGGCCCGTCCAACAGATCATTAATCCCATACTCATTCAAGTTGGAGCATTACATCCAGAGAATATTCAACTATTTGTCACAGATACACCCACCAACTCTCTCATCTTGGGCTTCCCTTGGCTGGTCTTGCATGACCCTGCCATCTCCTGGAGGGATGGAGACATTTTGAAGTGGAGTCCCTCCTGCTTCCATACCTGCATGAAGGTTGTTTCACCTGTTTTTTGCCATTCCACTCGAGTTTTTGAAATGCCTGCGAAACAAGCACATAATGTGCCTCACGTGTACCAAGACTGGCATCACATCTTTGACAAAGCTAAAGCCACTGATATTCCTCCAGACCGTCCTCAGAACTGTGCAATTGATTTGCTGCCTGGCACACATCCCCCCAAGATCCGTATCTATCCCTTGTCTATTCCAGAAACTAAGGCCATGGAGGATTATGTGGAGGAGAATTTAAAGATGGGATTCATCAGACCATCCACCTCTCTGGATTCTCTGGATTCTTTTTTGTGGAAAAAAAGGATGGCAGCTTACGTCCCTGCATTGACTACAGAGGCTTAAATGCCATCACTGTCAAGTTACCCTTTCCTCTTCCTTTGGTCCCAGCAGCCATTGAACAAATTAGAGAGGCAAGAATATTTTCAAAATTAGATCTGCGCTGTGCATATAATCTCATCCGAATTTGTGAGGGGGACGAATGGAAGACGGCCTTCATCACCAACTCAGGGCACTATGAATATTTGGTCATGCCATTCGGGCTCTCCAATTCACCCTCTGTGTTTCAGTCATTCCGAGGTCTTTAAAGACCTTTAACTGTTTAACCATTTTGTGCTCATTTACATTGATGATATTTTGATCTACTCCACCTCACTAGAGTCACATATTCAACACATCAAACTGGTTTTACAACATCTTTCTGAGCACCACCTTTATGTAAAGGCAGAACAATGTGAATTTCACGTCTCCTCTACCTTTTTTCTAGGATATGTACTAAGTGCAGGAGGAGCTCGCATGGACCAATCCAAGGTTCAAGCAGTGGTGGAGTGGCCGGCCCCTCAGTCAGTAAAGGAGCTTCAGCGGTTCTTGGGGTTTGCAAACTTTTTTTCTGCTGGTTCTGCCCTGGTTCCCTGCTCCGCCTTGGTGCCCTGCTCTGCCGGATCTACCTCGGTCCCCGGTCACTCCACTTCCACGTGGACCTTGCCCTCCGTCCCTCTCCTGCTCCGCCTCCGCTCCACTGCCCTCCTGGTTTGTATAGGAGCGTCTGGAAGCCGCTCCTTGGGGGGGGCTATGTCACGAATCCTGTCCATGCACTTCCGTTCACTCACCACCAGAGGTCACCCGCTCACCACATGGACTATTGCACTAGACTACTGTTGCACTTCACCTCGGACTACAGTTCCCATCATCCATTGCACTGATGACACACACACACACACATCTGATTGCACTGATTACACAGCTGATTCCCAACACACGCCTTACTTAAGCCATGGATTTCCTCAGTCAGATCGCCGAGTATTGTATAGCGTATATCACTCTCCTAGCGATAGCTACTCTACGGAGCCCACTTAGTTGTCATAGTCTTGCCTTGCCTGTTTTCTAGTGTTTTGATTCTTGCCCGTGTTTCCTGGATTAACCCTTTGCCTTCCCATTCAGACTCTGTTTGCACCTCGCTTGGACTATTGCTTGTGTACCTGGATTATCTCTCTGCCTTGCCCTGTTGGATATTGTTCACTGATCGAAGACCCACGCTTGCCCTAGAATTACTCTTTGTCTTGCCTGTGTTGTACCTGTTTGCCATTGCATGAACCTTGCTTGTTTTGTGACCACGTCCCTGAATAAAAGCCTTGCAAATGGATCCGCTCGCCTCTCGTCTCGTCGGCTCCATAACAGGTATGATAACAATTGCACAGCTTATATGTGAAGTAACTTCTAGGTCATACATCTTACCTTGATACAAATTTGCAGGTCAAACGTTCCAGTCTCCCGCAATTGTTTTTGTCATTGTGTTTTAATGGAATCGTTTGTGTTTTAATGGAAATCAATGGAATGAAACATCTAGTGGCTCGTTTTCACTGAGCCGTACGGTACAGTACAGTATGATTCGGTACGGGTAACCTTGATCAGGCTTGCGTTTCCACTGCCAATAGTACCCTTACTTGGTAGGCGTGGTGTATGCCAGAAAGTTGCAATTGACGTCATTCTCGCGTGAAAAAGAAAGCCGTAAACAGCAATGGAGGACATACAGCAGATCCTGTTCTTGCTTCTTGGCATGTGGCTGTTTGTCACAAGAAGACGACAAGCTTTGTTTGAGCAAAGGCTGCAGGCTGCAAGGAGAAACACAGCCGAAAAATACAGGACAATTGGGGTAATGTTAAGGAGTTGGGACGAGACAAACAACCTCGCAAGTAAGGACAAGACAAGACAAAAACGACGGCGCAGGAGGGTAAGCTAACATAAGCTAATGTTTTAACGTTGTGTGTTACAATGTATTTTGTCTCATGTACTAACTAACGTATCTTAATAATAATAATAAAATAAAAATGATGTATTGTCAAGTATGGTGACCCATACTCAAAATTGGTCCTCTGCATTTAACCCATCCAAGTGCACACACACAGCAGTGAGTAGTGAACACACACACGGAGCAGTGGGCAGCCATTGCTCCAGCATCCGGGGAGCAATTGGGGGTTCGGTGCCTTGCTCAAGGGCACCTCAGTCATGGTATTGAAGGTGGAGAGAGTGCTGTTCATTCACAATCCCTGCCGGACCTGAGATTCGAACCCGCAACCTTTGGATTACAAGTCTGACTCTCTAACCATTAGGCCACGACTTCCCTTTAAGTATCTTGTGTCTTGGTATCAACTTAACAAATACAGTTTATTTAATATATTAAAAGCACTGTGAAGGTTGTACATATCGCAATATGCATATCGCCACAGCTTGCAATATTTGGTGCCATGAACAAAAGACATAGATGGTCTGCAGCAGCTATAGCAAACCTTTATGCGAATGGAAAAGTTTAGTTTCAGTTGTAGAAAGCCAGTTAAAGAAAGAAGAGGAGCTGTGATCTGAATGTGTGAGAATTCACAGCATCATCCGTCTAAACTGTGTTCAGAGATGATCTCAGATCTGTGTGGGTTAAACCAGTGCGGTCAAACTAACTGAGTTCCCACAGCCAGCAGCAACACACTTCTGAAACACTAGAACACAAACCACGACACAAAGAGACCAAAGATGACCATCAGAGATGAGAGGGAAAATAATGTGTGTCTGTGTGTTGATATGATTCAGTTAAGTCTCGTACAAATGTCTTGACTCTGCAGTAGTTGAACACTTAAACACTTCGAGGCTCGAATCAGAGTCTGAGCTCCAGAGTTCATTTATAATGGAAACTTGATGTCTGCTGTCGCTGTTCTGGACTCTTAAAGACTGAACAGCTCATGTTTAATTAATGCTGATGTGTGTCTGTTGATGCAGCTGCATGTTTTACTGTGTTAAACAATAACAATGCTGATGACACTGTTGGAGAAGCTGAAGTTCCTGATGAAACGGCGGTAGAAGTTGGCAAACCCCAGGAAGCGTTGTAACTCCTTTACTGTCTGGGGCTGTGGCCAATCGAGTACTGCCTGGACCTTTTTATCGTCCATGGAGACCCCGTCTTGACTAATTACGTATCCAAGGAAGGAGGTGTTGGTTCGATGGAACTCACATTTCTCTGCCTTGACGTAGAGCTGGTGCTGCAGTAATCGCTTGAGAACTGACCGGACGTGTCTGATGTGTTCCTCTTGGGTATCTGAGTAAATGAGAATGTCATCAATGTAAACAATGACCCATCTGTCCAACATGTCACGGAAGATGTCGTTCAGGCTTGGAAGACTGACGGACTGTTAGCGAGCCCGAAGGGCATAACTAAGTACTCATAGTGCCCACTAGTGGTAGAGAAGGCTGTTTTCCACTCATCCCCCTCACGGATGCGAATCAAATTATAGGCGTTACGCAAGTCGAGCTTGGTGTAATACTTTGCCTGCCTCAGCTGTTCGAGGGCCGCCGGAACGAGTGGCAGTGGGTAGCGAAATTTCACCGTGTTCTCATTCAAGCCTCGATAGTCTATGCATGGTCTTAAGCCCCCATCCTTCTTCTTCACGAAGAAAAACCCCGCTGATGCAGGAGAGGTGGACGGTCGGATGAACCCCTTGGCTAATTCCTCCTGTATGTAGGCCTTCATGGACTCTGATTCAGGTTGTGACAGGGGGAAAATCCTTCCCTTGGGTGGAGTGGTGCCAGGCAGGAGGTCGATTGCGCAATCCACTGAGCGGTGAGCGGGGAGCTGTGAGGCTTTTTTCTTGCTGAAGACCTCTGTGAGGTCTGCGTACTCACGGGGTAAGCTGAGCGTGTCCACGGTGGGAGCTGTGACTGTGTTGAGCTTTCGGGTGATCTTAGACAGACAACGTTCTTGGCAGGCTGGTCCCCATTCCGTAATCTGTCCCTCTCTCCAGGATATTTGTGGATCGTGTGTTCGAAGCCAGGGAAGGCCGAGAATCAGCGGATGGGTAGGTGACTGTATAACATAAAACTGGATCTCTTCAGAGTGCAGGGTTCCGATTTGTAGTATAACCGGTTCAGTGAGGCGGAGGATCTTTCCCTTGCCCAGGGGACGGCCGTCTAGCGCCTCCACTGCCAAGGAAGAAGTGCAGGGGGTTAGTTTTAGGTGATGTTGACTGACAAACTCACTGTCTATGAAATTTCCAGCTGCTCCTGAGTCTAGAAGCGCTGTAGTCGGGATGTCTTGGTTCTGAGATCTTAGTTTGACAGGTAGTTTAATGCTAGAGATTGAACTAATTGATCGGGTAATGTCACTCACCGAGCGCCGATCTGATGTTGGTCGAACGAGACAGGTGTTCCTCATATGGCCCGCCTGGCCGCAATACAGACAGAGCTGGTTTTGCATACGGCGCTCCCTCTCCTGGGGAGTAAGGGGAGTGAACCCTAGTTGCATAGGCTCACCGGTATTCTGAGATCTGGGTGGTGAGCGAGGTGCGGATCGCACCGTGCGTCGAGCGCGGATCAGATTGTCTATGTGGATGGTGAGTTCAATGAACTGGCTCAGGGTTCTCCCCTCGTCTCGACATGCCAGCTCAGATTGGAGTTCAGTGTTCAATCCTCTCCGGAACAACAGTTTAAGGGTATCCTCCACCCACGTGGTTTGTGCCACTAGAGTGCGGAAGGACAACGCATAATCGGCCGCGGTTCTCCTGCCTTGTGAGAGTGCGAGAAGCTGCTCACCCGCGCCCCTTCCCTCAGCTGGATGTTCAAACACCTCCCTGAAGTGATGGAGAAACGAGTCGAAGGTAGGGAAGGCGGAACCATCGGTCCTCCATACCGCCGTAGCCCAGTCCAGAGCTTTGCCAGTGAGTAGTGAGCACACAAAGGCGATGCGACTAGACTCAGTGGGGTAAAGTGACGGTTGTTGGTTGACAAAGAGCGAGCATTGTAACAGGAAGCCTTTGCATCTTGTGGGATCACCGTCAAATCTCTCAGGAAAGGCGAGTCGTGGGCTGACAGAGGGTATTTGCATGGTTGGAGGATTGGCTGGAGCAGGTGGCGGATTGGCAGCGGTTTGGGGTTGAGTTATGCGCAGCCCTTGCAATGCCGTGACCAGTTCCTCGGTGAGCGTGGTGAGTCGCTGCAGCTGGTGTTGATGCAAAGCGAGTTGTGACGCTTGGGCTGTGAGTTCGGACGTCAACTGCATCAATGCTGCTGGATCGCTGTTTGGCGAAGTCTTCTGTTGCGAAGCATCAGACCGAGAGGGATCCATTTGCAGCTTTGTTTATTTAGAATAGTCAAACAGAACAGGGTCAATCACCAGCAGTGGAAACAGCGTAGATAAGGCAGAGACGTAGTAATATCAATAGGCAGGGATCGGGGCAGGCGGCAATAAACAGAGTCCAGGTAAACAGTCCGAGTCGGGGCAACCAGAGAGGAATCACAGAGTCGAGGATCAAGGCAGAGGTAATAAACAGGAAATCAAACACGGGTAGTAACGCTCAGAAGTGACAGCCGGGGCAAATCAAGACTTCGCAATGAGTGTGTGGAAGTGTGCTGCTTATATGTGTGTGTGTTGATGAGATGCAGGTGTTGCAATGCAATCAGGCCCAGGTATGAGGACTGATGGGAAACTGAGTCCGAATGAGAGTTAATATTCCGGGGAAGGCTCCCTCTGGTGGTGCAGAGGGAGTGGTTCGGGAGCTTCGACTGTGACAGACACATACTGACTTTCATAATCACATTCATAAAATATAGCATTTTACGACCAAAACAGCCTCCTTTGAGAGCATCTCTTTAAACAGCTCAGTCTGTGTCACAGCACACAAATCCAACTAACCGAGAATCATCATTAGTGGAAATCTTCTCAGCATCAAACCAGTTTTATGACTAATAACTAAATTATTTTATTTCTAGAATTTAATGGAATGCAAGAAACTACTGAAAGAGGTGAAACTATCAGTAATGCACTTGTGGCATTGCGTCACTAAACAGCAACTTTAGCATGTTTTAAACACTCAGTCGGTCAGATCAGAGGAAGTGAACAAACACAGGAAGAGCTGATAGTATTTAAAGAAAGAGTTGAGATCATATAATGAAGAGAAAGACTGACAGAAAGAGAAGATGGCTGATAAGTGTGATCTGTGTCTGCTGGGACTGATCTTTCTCTCTTCACTTCTCACAGGTAAAGAAATCTGTCTTTTCTCTACAACACATATAGTTTATTTAGTCTGAGAAAGAGTTTCAACATGATCAGTTTATTCTTGTGTTACATAAAGAACATACGGGATTATTCCTGAATTAACTAAAACTAGACAGTTTCACACTCAAACATCTGATGCTGAATTATCTTCATATCAAGAGTGTGTTTGTGATTTCAACAGCTCTCTGATAAAGAAACATAGCTTATTCTGGAGAGTGTGTTGTTTACATTAAGTGATGAAAAAAGACTGTGTGATCTGAATCTTCAGCTTTTCATGCTGCTGTGTTAGAGGTTATCATTTATTAATATATAATATGATGATCACTCAGATGTTCTTGTGTTTCAGGTTCCAGTGGAGTGAATGTGACTCATGTGTTCATCAGTTCTGGTGAAAATGTTCATCTGTCCTGTAATAATGCTCTTCATGACTGCAAATCAACTGCATGGAACTATAACAGATTCAGTTATTCAGCAGCAGTTGAACTGGTTGTTTTAGGGATAAAGAAGAAAGACACAGAGAGACATGAGAGACTGAGTCTGGGGTCTGACTGCTCTCTGAACATCAAGAACATCACAAAAGAAGATTATGGACTTTACACCTGCAGACAATATGTGAATGACAAACAACAAGGAACTGATGCTCGTGTTTATCTGCATGTTCTTCATGGTAAGTTTATGATTACGTAGTCAATTTTAAAAGGGCAAGTTGTTCATTTAAACTCTCATGATGATTGAAGAGAGTGTGATTTGTGTGTTATTTTGTGTTTCAGTCTCTTCATCATCATCATCATCCTCACAGACTGAGATCAGTGCAGGCCGCTCTGTGACTCTCTTCTGTCGGTTGTATTCATATTCATATGCTGGAGTCTCTTGTGATGATCGGATCCGTTCTGAGGGAATTGAGCTGTTCTGGGTGAATCAGGCTGGTGTTAAACTGAAGATATCAGACTCCAGATATCAGATATTATTCTCATCAGGTCACTGTATCATCACTCTGACTACAACACTCCTGAATGAAGATCACAACAGAGAGTGGAGATGCAGTGTTACTCACAGAGATCAAGTCAAGAGCTCAGTCACATATACTGTCAAGAGTTCAGGTGAGAAAACAATCTCATCAATCAGTTACTGAAGAGTGTCTGTTAGATCTGCTAATATAATGATGCTAGAGTGATCTTGTGTGTTTACTAATTAAAATATGATTGTCATATTCTACAGTTTGATGCATCTGAACTAACATTCATCTTTACAGCTCAAGATGATTCAGTGTCACCAGTGATTCCAGTCCACACCACAAAATCAACTACAACGACACCAATAACTTCTACACAAGGTACAGTCAAAAAATGATCTTTCACTGTTCTGAGTTTTACTGGATCCTCTCTTGTCCATGTTAATAAATGCACAACAATGGTTTTTGTTGCGTCCTGCAGTGAATGTGTTAATGTCAGTGCAATGATAAACAGTGTTTTATTTGTTCAGTGTATTAGCTGTGTATTTTAACTGAAGATAATTTTGGACTACAATGAGTACAAGCTCCACTCTTCAGCACAATGATAACCAAAAACACAGACATGAATAATCTGCTCAATATAACTGAGCTGGTATAACTAAAACACTGACTAAGTTCAACTGAAACCAAATGATTCATTTTACATTATCAAGTAAAACAAACAGATACAAGAGAGAGAGCTTTTTTATTATTATTATTCAATTTACTTCAGTTTCTAGTTCAAACAACTTCATTGTAGATTGTAAGACCTACTTTAAACAGTTGTGTGGAAACATTTGACACTTTTTTTTCTTTTTTTTGGAAGTCCTGGAAATGTGGAAAATAGATGTTCTTCACATTTAATGGCTATTTCCAAAAAAAAACAAAAAAAAAAAACATGCAGTCTGTGTCGAGGCAAAATAACTTGTTTTAGGTATAGCCTGATTTGTGAAAATGTTCACAATCATTTATTAGGTTGCTTGAGAGAGCCAACCTACTGATCTTCTACTTAAGCTTATTATTATTATTATTATTATTATTATTCTTAGCCAAATTTCTGAACGCTCCTCCTCCTAGAGCTTTCCAGCTAGAACCACCAAACTCAGCCCAGATCTTCAGACTGATCTCACTTAGTGTGCTTTCTCTTTTCTAACTGATCCAACTTATGGTTTTCATAAAACTGAAGATTAAACATCATAAAAATCCCATAGACTTACATTGACGGAATGTTCAGATGAGCCAAGACTATTCAAACTCCAACTGACAAAATTCAAACTCCAACTGTCAAAATTCAAACTCCAACTGTCAAAATTCAAACTCCAAACTCCAACTGTCAAAATTCAAACTCCAACTCCCAGAATCCCTTGAGACTCAATCAAGCTTCCCTTCTATGTACTATTTCTAACCCATTCAAACTCATTCAAACTCATCTATCTAATATTTCTAATCTATCTATCTATCTATCTATCTATCTATCTATCTATCTATCTATCTATCCAAATGACATGCTAATCATGTTAGAAACATACTAACAACATGCTAGTAACTTGCTAATCATGCTAGCATCATGTTAGTAACATGCTAATCATGCTAGAAACATGCTAGTCACTCGCTAATCATGCTAGCAGCATACTAGTCACATGCTAATCATGCTAATAACATGCTAATCATGCTAGAAACATGCTAGCGACATGCTAGTTACTTACTAATGATGCTAGCAACATGATAGTCACATGCTAATCATGCTAGTCACTTGCTAATCATGCTAGAAACATGCTAGTGACATGCTAGTCAGTTGCTAGTCATGCTAGCAACATGCTAGTAACATGCTAGTCACTTGCTAGTCACTTGTTAATCATGCTAGCAACATGCTAGTCACTTGCTAATCATGCTAGAAACATGTTATCAACATCTAATCTAAATGTTCAAACTTCAGGCTTTTACAACTGCTTTAAACTTTCAGGCCAGGCTTCCTCAAGCAACCTAAAGTTTGTCTTGACGAACTTTTTATCTAGTTTATTTTAGTGCTGTCAAACGATTAATCGCAATTAATCACATCCAAAATAAAAGTTTTTGTTTACAAAATATGTGTGTGTGTTCTGTGTATATTTATTATGTATATATAAAGACACACACAGCATATATTTTGAAAATATTTACATGTATTTGCATGTATTTATTTATATTCATAGAAATTATATCATATATACATATATTTAATATATATATACGTAACATATTTTTCTTAAATACATGCATGTGTGTGTATTTATATATACATAATATATATACACAGTACACACATATAAAGTAAACAAAAACTTTTTTTGGATGCGATTAATAGCGATTAATCGTTTGACAGCACTAATTTATTTATTTCATGTTTCAATGTTTCTCACTGCATTTATCGTGTATAATAATGATAAACTGGCTTGTGTCTTTGTTCTATTGTATTTATTTTCTGCTATTGCTTGTAATTTGGTTATCTGTAGAAAAGATTTTTAGCACTGAGCCCATAGCAGCCAGAATTGTTTTTCCAATTGTTTATTTTCTTTATTATATATATATTAAAAAAAAAAGTGTAGGCCTATTTTTTTGTTGTGAATGTCCCAATTGAGGTACAGGATGTGAAAATTTCAGATAAATGTTCATGTTATATATTTTGGTTGCATTTGTGAGTTAATAAAAATGTAGATGGTTGTTTAAAATAGGTATATAATATCATAATATCGATATATCGATCGATACTCCTGTATCGAATCGAATTGTAATCATATCGTAGAAATTCATGAGGTATCGGCAAATATCGTACTGCTGGGTATGAGAATCGATATCGTATCGTATCGTATCGTGACGAACCATCTGATTTACACCCCTATTCAACACATGGCGTATTCTGGGGAAAAACACTCTTTTCAGACAAACGTAGATTAGAGAAAACTTTCAGAGATCAATTTGACTCTCTGACGGTTTCGTACATATTGTCATTGTGAAATAGTAGTGATCTAAGCCATAAAATGTATAGAAAGACTTATGACCTCATGTCTCATTCACTGCTGATAAAACATTACAGTACAAAGCACATAATATTACAGTGATAACACCTTCCAGTCTCGCTCGGTCTGCAATAGTGTAATGAAGGCGCTGATCATGTGTGTGTGAACAGTGTGTGCAGAGGAATGCAAATACATACATTGACAGGCAGGCAGAACAGCCTATCGTAATGTTCGGACCGAGTGATATGATTGGACGCCTTCCACAGACGATATAAATATAAATATATTTAGACCAGGGGTGTAAATTTCGTCTAACAGTAGGGGGGACAATATACATAAAATTTCTCAAGAGCAGTTTTTGAAGGGGACACAAATAATACAGCTAAAATTGTTCTCGTAAGGATGTATACACAGAGGAAAGCTACTACTATTAGTGTAGCAGGGAGACTAAGGCATTATTTTAATGACAAATGTCGAGAGCGCATTATTGTAGCGTGAAAGTGTGTACTTGGGCTAGTCAGAATTACAAAAGACGATCTTCAATCGTCAGCTCTAGTAGTGCAGATGGTAAAACGTGTGTCGTACCTCTTTTTGACGCGAACGACACGGGTTCGAATCCACCTTTTGGCGTACTTTTTCCTCCCTTTTCAAATTTCACATCACATCAGAAAAGCATTTATTTTCCATTAAAAAGAAGGAAATAATCAAAAAGTTGAAAATAAATTAACGGGTAGGGTTAGTGTAGGTGTAGGGAGGGCTTTATTGTCCCATTAAGGTGGCATCCATTTAATAATTGGAATTAATATTAAAATTTACACTCAATAACTTATTGTATGTTTTATAATGTACTACAATACTGAGGTTCAGATAATTGCCACTATTTGCAATAAGTAGTATAAATAGCAGAAAAGCCTGCTATTTTAACATAGTGAAAATAGAGTAGCTATTTGTGCAAATAGCCGCTGCCTTAAAATAATGCACGAGCGGGAATCTCTTCCCTAGCACGCGGGATTTCTTTGCTCTCACACAAAACCGGACGCGCACTCCCAGAAACACGCTGCTCTCGCAAAGAGAAATAATCACTTCATCCGATGTTTAAGTGAATAATATAGCCAATTAACAGCCTTATTTACTGGAGTTCCACAACTACTGAGATTCTCTCTCTCACCGGACTTGTGTGTGTGATATAAACGAGGAAAGCATTTGGACCAAAGCACTGTGAGGCAAGAGAGGGGGAGGGCTCAAAATTAAACTTAATTTCATCCCGGATAGCAACGGACAACTAAACCATCCGCTACATACAAACAAGAGGAAGACAAAAACAAATACAAACTACAGGAAGAATACGTAATTTTCTTTGTTTTAATGAGGTAACGTTTTTATATTCTAGACAGGACTTTTTTATCTCCAAGCACTACAATTCCATTCAAAAAAAAAGAAAAAGAAAAATAATCGAGCAAAACCAACTAACACAAAACAACACTTTTCAAATATGCATAAATGAGTGCAATGTGTATGTGTGACTGTAGTGAGTGGAACACTGACCAAGCTGGCAGCACGGGTGACTAAGAGTGATTCGGGAATATCAGCGGCGGCAGCCGGTCTTGGCTCCTTTAATAAGAGTAAGGTTCGAACCTCCAGGTCAATCCCAGATGTTAAAAAGAAGCATTCACTGGCCAAGAGAAATGCCCTTTAGCAACAGGCTAAACAGGTAGCACCACCTGAAGAATGATCAAATACATTATAGAGTGTATGTTCCCAGCACTCTCCGGCAATCTCTCCTTCAGCACTATCATGCACATCCCTTGAGTGGCCATAGAGGAATTTACAAGACCTATAAGCGGCTCCAGGAAGTAGCGTTTTGGCCAGGGATGTGGACTGATGTGAAACATCATGTCAGGGAATGTGTGAAATGCCAAACCCTTCGGCATGATAACCAGAAACCTGCGGGGAAACTTCAATCAGTTACCACCACTAAACCAAACGAAATGCTGGGAGTTGATATTATGGGTCCACTACCCCGGAGTACACAGCAAAATGTGTACTTGCTGGTTTTTGTTGATTATTACTCACGATGGGTTGAGTGCTTCCCCATGCGTCATGCCACCGCTCAAAGTATTGCAACAATTTTCAGAAAATAAATCTTAACTCGTTGGGGGGTTCCAGACTTCATTCTTTCTGATAGAGGTACCCAGTTCGTCTCATCTGTGTTCAGAGAAGTATGTGAAAAATGGAGAGTGACACCAAAGTTAACCACAGCATATCATCCTCAGACAAATATGACTGAACGTGTGAATAGAACTCTCAAAAGTATGATTGCATCATATGTGGATGACAACCACAACAAATGGGACCAGTTCTTACCAGAGATGAGATTCGACATTAACTCTGCCATCCAGGAAACCACTGGAGTTACTCCAGCAGAATTGCAGCTTGGAAGGAAACTGAGAGGGCCAATGGATAAAATTCTGCACGGTCCAAATCTCACTCCTGACACCACCTCCTATGACGTAATCTCTCACATACAACAACTGCAATCTCAAGTTAAAGAGAGTTGCAGAAAAGCTCAACATCGACAACTCCGGAACTATAATAAAAAAAGACGAGACAGCACTTTCAAGATCAAAGACAGGGTATGGCTTCGAAACTTTCCTCAATCTAGTGCACAAAACAAGTTTAGTGCCAAATTGGCACCAAAATGGAAAGGGCCTTACCGGGTTTTGAAGTCACTGGGACCTTTGAATTACCACATTGCATTGGAGGCAACTGGAGAAGATGTGCGCACTGCACATGTGTGCAATCTTAAAATGTGTTTTCCCACAGCTGAGCAGTTGGAGGACCAAGCAAAGAAAGTAATTCAAGACATCTTTCAAGAAACCTCAGATGAGGAGGAATTCTTAGGTTTTTGATTTTTCTCCTAACAACCATGGGTTGTTTCATCCTGGGGGGAGAATGTGGCATTACAGATATTTCCTATACTGCCCCTTTGTTTATTTTCATTTTTTCTATCACCACCTTCCAAATGAAATTGTATCTGGATTGGAAGCAGCACTAATTAAGAGGAGGAGTCAATGTCTATATAGTGTGAGGTTTAGAGACCGGAAGGGAGTGGTCTGACCAGTTACGTACCTTTTTGGAGGCAGTCCTTGCGGTGAATCTGTCGTTTTCGGAGTGTGCGGATTGTGGAGAGGAGGTGGTGCTACCTGTTTAGCCTGTTGCTAAAGGGCATTTCTCTTGGCCAGTGAATGCTTCTTTTTAACATCTGGGATTGACCTGGAGGTTCGAACCTTACTCTTATTAAAGGAGCCAAGACCGGCTGCCGCCGCTGATATTCCCGAATCACTCTTAGTCACCCGTGCTGCCAGCTTGGTCAGTGTTCCACTCACTACAGTCACACATACACATTGCACTCATTTATGCATATTTGAAAAGTGTTGTTTTGTGTTAGTTGGTTTTGCTCGATTATTTTTCTTTTTCTTTTTTTTTGAATGGAATTGTAGTGCTTGGAGATAAAAAAGTCCTGTCTAGAATATAAAAACGTTACCTCATTAAAACAAAGAAAATTACGTATTCTTCCTGTAGTTTGTATTTGTTTTTGTCTTCCTCTTGTTTGTATGTAGCGGATGGTTTAGTTGTCCGTTGCTATCCGGGATGAAATTAATATAAAAATGTGTCAAGTACAGACTGAGTGCCACCCTAGTCGTCAACGATACGTGGTCTTGCGGTTAGGACTCTACGTCATCACGCGTGTAACTGGGGTTTGATTCCCGCTTCAGATAGTTTTTTTTTTTTTTTGTGTGTGCGTTTAACCTTTGTTATATTTTGGGACAAGACGACCTCCGTTACAGAAATGGCGCCCGAACATATAATTTCATAAACTTAAACTTAAAACGCATTTTTGCCCCGTTTGCGTTTGTGTTGTTTTACTACTTACACAATTATTTTAAGTATAAAACATTATTTACAATACACAGCATGGATATTTAAATCATATTTTTAGGGGGGACAACCCTCAGATCGGGGGGGGGGGGGGGGGGGGGGGCAAGACCCGGGGGGGGGGGGTCTTGTCCCCCCCGACCCCCCTGGGATTTCCGCCTATGATTTAGACCACTTAACTTAGTGATTACTATTGGGATCTGAAGAGAATTTCAACTGGCATAAAAAAGAAATGTTTTTGAACCAAATCACCTACCCTTTGTGAAATGTTTCACACTGCAGTTTCTGTCTTTTAACCTTTGCTTGAGTCCTCGAGTAAACAGCTTTACAGAGAAACCAGGGTTACAGGCTTCACCAGCACATTATCATTCAACACACAGGGTTAGAACTTTCCTGTGGCTCAGTGGTAGAGCATTGAGTTAGCGGCGCAAAAGGTTGTGGGTTCAATTCCCAGGGAACACACATAATTCCTCTTTTATCATAAAATGAATAAGCAATTATAGTATTTGCTATCTGAGAAGTGACATATGCCAGGAATACTACTGATTTAAAAAAAAAAGAGAAAGTATACACTGAATGCAGTGAAAGTCGCTTTGGATAAAAGCGTCTGCTAAATGCATAAATGTAAACTTTCACAAAATTATTTCAGCGTAATTAACATTAGTAATTAGGTTAATTTTAACCTAGAAGACATTAAATTAACAGTTGTCTGATGCTTAAATATATAACTCTCAAACTAATCATAACATCCTATAATACAGTGAGCAGTGAACAAACTTCAGCTGAGAAACATGATCCATTTCTACAGGAGTTTCTTAAGATTTCCAGAAACTGATCACTGATCAGACTGTCTGAGGGAGACGCTGATTCTGTATGAGCTTCGTTTGATAACGAGAACTGCTGAAACAAACATATTATTTCAGTGCTTTGCCGGTTATACAGCTAGAGCTTATCAAACATTATTGAATGTGTTGATCTCAATCATTTGCTTTCCCCACATATAAAAGCTGATGTAAATATATTATTTCATTGTATATGTCAATGATAGAATTGAGCGGTTGAGCTTAAATGTTTAAAATCAAATAGTGAGCATTTATTAAAAATTCAAAGTCATTCCATGTTAGTGCCATAACTGATATAAACTGATAACTGATATTATTCTGGACTACAGCACTTTGTAAAACAAATGTCTTAATGCTGTCTTCGTGCACTAATGTATGATTTTTCTATTTCCATTTTGTTTTAATAGTTGTAACATCAACTACAGCAACTGAATCAGACACTGAATTCACACTAGAATCAGTATCTAAACGTACTGAATCTTCTCTGGAGTTATTAGAGCAGCTGATCACAAACTTTAACTCAAGCCACGCTTCATCTGAAATCTACATCAGATTCTCATTTCATTCTCTCGTACATCACCTACAATCCTTAAACATGCAAACTTATGTGAAAAGTAACTTTATTAAAGGTGGGTTAAGCGATTTCTGGAAGCCAGTGTTGATGTTTGAAATCACCAAAACAAACACGCCCCGACCCCAAAAGGGTCTCGCCCCTATTTTGATAACTCCGCCCCACACATACGTAGCCTACGCAACCCAGGCAATGATTAGTTCTGTGAAACAAAGCAAAACTGCTGCCGCTTTCTATTTATGACATGCTGACACAAATTTCAAATGATTTTCAATGGTCGCTTTATGGTTGCGTCCAGTGTAGGCAGACTTTAGCTGTTGGTCCGGTGTAGACACGGTGTTACTCACCTATCTGGAAGAACCAAAGAAACCTCAGCATCCGATCGCAGACCTTCCACTCCTTGAGTTCTCTTCAGCGCTGGAAAGCTGATCTGATATTTACACGGGTCCTACTTCTTGCCTTATCGTTCCACTTTTGTTTTTTTATCCGCCATCTCTATCTTTCTGTCGCTCGGCTCGGCTGTTCACTGAACGCGCTCTTCTCCACATCATGAGTAGACACGCCCCTTACTGCTGATTGGCTACAAGTTTGTTTTGGTGCTCGGCCCCGACTCAGTTTTCTAAAGCGTTTTTGAAAAATTACATACCCCAACTTTAAATGTCAAAGAGACATCATTCATATCCGGACGATCCTAAACAATCATGTCTATAATTATTAGGTATAGTCTATAAATTGTGGTACAGTCTGTTAGTGTTCAGATGGCTTTCAGCTCAAATAAACAACTCTCTGGAAAACTTGATACTGATTGGTCAGTTGTATCATTCAGTCATCAGATATCCCCTAATATTCACCGTTGTCCATGGCAACACTGTATATCAGACACCAGACTGATTATTAGCAGTACTGAAACCAGCATTACTTTCATACAAACACAACTGGACCATCTGGTGTCTCACTTATAGACTGTAGTGAAAATGAGCTCACAGAACGTCAGGATTAATTAAACTGTAATATTGATGCAGTGTTCACGATGTTGTTTAGTACATTGTAATTAACTATTTTTACTGTAATATAGACTTCATAGCTACTGAACTGAGAAAGACAACAGTAGATCAGAGAACAAGCACAGCTGTAATAAACTTACTATAAATCCTCATCCTCAAGTATCAGTTTTTCATGATAAATAAACTGGTGACTGGTGACTAATCGGGGAAAGCCGACTTTTTCGCAGTTCTGCTGTTATCCCTCTGGGGACTGAGGTGATTTTGGGGGCCTTGAGATGTTTTGACATGTCCTGATATTTGTGCTTATTTCAGCTACTTATAACATACTAATGACCAACATGTATTTGTTTTTGTATTCAGCACAAACTGTGCTACAATATTATGTGACCAAGATGGATGTACATGTTTGCATTTTGTAGAAAAAAAATATTATGCGTGGTTAGTAAGTTTTGGGAAAAAAAAATGTAGCTGAAATAAGGCCATAAAACCCACACTAAATAGTCCTGAATAAGACTTTAGAGTAATCAGTCTTGTCGGATAGAATATTTACTTCACAATTAAGTGAGAATCATTCTGCTTACTCATTCACAGAAAACAATATATTGATTAAAATTTTTTAAGACATGTTTTGTGATTGAAAGCCTGTATGCGAGGGAGTGACAATGTCCTTGAATATTAAGTGATTCTCACCTGAGACACAAAGGGCCTTCCCCTAAAGGCTGCTAATGGCCCATCAGTGTGACTGACTTTGAGGCAGGTAAGAGAGAATGTGAGGAGATTGAACAAATGTTTTTTTTAATTATTTGTATTTTATTTACAACACCGTATAATCAAAACATACATAATGAAGGTCAAAGACACATTATTGTGCACACTGATCTAACCACAGAGATGTGAACAGACTTTGAGTCATTCCTGCAACAGATTCTGTTCAACAAGTGACACAAGTAAATCATGCCTGATATTTACGTGTGTTATTTAAGTGTTTCTGCTACTTTCCATGGATTCAAGAAGAAAAAAACAACATAATCAGTGGTCAAGGAGCTTGTTTTACCATATAATATCAGTGTAGTTGGACATCTAATGTTGGTACAGCACAAAAACAGTTTGAAGAGACGTCAGGATTCATCTGTGGTGCAGGTATCTGATTCAATAAAATACAAACAAATAAATTAAAAAATTAAAAAAATAAAGCATTTGTGAGCATGTTAATATCAGGAGCATCTTTATATATATATATATATATATATATATATATAGGTTTTATAGACTCATGCATGCTTTGTACTATCATAAACAAAGAAAGACATTTTATATCTGAGAAACTAATTATTATTATTTAGCACGTTATTAAAATCTATTTTTGAACAGTAGGCTATTTATAATAAACATGTTCTAAACATACTTAGACTCGTAGCATTCATCATGTTATGTACACTCATATTACTTTGATTGTTTTATACAGAGCATGAAAACATCATCGCGGGTAAGAAATTTAAATACAATGAATTGCCCATCAATTTCTACTACAAAAGGATGTACTTTGTACTATAAAAAAAGGATATTTTATATCTGAGAAACTAATTATTATTGTTTAGCACGCTATTAAATCTATCTTTGAACAGAGTATTAATTATAAACATGGTCTAAACATTCTTAGATGGTAGCATTCGTCATTTTGTCGTTTGGGGAAAAACCCAAATAAACGTGTTTATGTCACAATAACACGTTAACTAATGCAAAAAAGAAACATTACTTACTCATTAGATCGATCTTCTCTTCTGGATGAACTCTTGCTCTTATTTTGAGGGAAATCCAGCCTTTATCAGATCCTCTTCTTCCAGAAACGGACAGTATGATCTCCTCAGGCTGTTTGTTGTTGGGGCGTCTCCATGAGCACTCGGCTCACGTGGTTATTTACATATGAAATGCGCGTGCCGTGAGGGGGCGGGATCGCATTAGAAATAATGAGTTAGACTGGAAAGACTGAACATCGTGTTGGTTTCATACGGATTACTTCATCACAGAATGTTTGTTTTCGATAAGACTTACTTCATTTGAAAGTAGACACTTCCAGCTTTCTATAGATATAACTCCCATGTCTGTGTGTTGAGTTTTCGCTGAGTTACACTTCATTTTAGTGACGTATTTCGAAGAGCAGCTCTCGGAGACAGCGAAGACAGAGAGCGCATCCTGTTGGTTTTCTTTTTTTTTCTTCAAAACCACAAAGGTTTGTTGTTATTGTGAGTGTACACAAAAAAATAGACACTTCAAAGTTTAAATTGATGTATAACACTTATCTGTATGACCAAAATCGACGGAGTATTTTTAGTGTCTTTTGCACTGGTCTTAAAAAAAACGAGTTGGTATCGCCGGCGATACAGCCGTCCCCTTAGGGTCTGTGGAAGCGTTCAGCCGTCGTGCTCAGCCTCCTCGTGTGAAGACCAACGAGTGTAAAGACGGTCGACTTTTCCTGCGCGACTTCAACCGAGCAACGACACCGAGCACACACTTAAGTATCATTTCTATCTTCCCCCACACACTCTCCTTCCCTATCCTCTATCCCTCCACCTCTATCATGCGTTTCCAAACCATTCCGGTTCTCTCTCAACCACGCTATAAAAACACACGCAGACGGCAACGTAATCCTGCTAAACTGTGCCCGATCGCTACATCTTCTACTACACCTCTTTCTTTCTCTGTGAGTCTTTGGAATTGCCAGTCAGCTGTCAACAAAGCTGACTTCATTTCTGCTTTTTCCTTACAATCCACACTCAGCATCTTGGGCTTGACTGAGACCTGGATTCGTCCAGAAGACTCCGCTACCCCGGCTGCTCTCTCTCACAATTTCTCTTTCTCTCACACCCCAAGGCAAGTTGGCCGGGGTGGGGGCACTGGTCTGCTCATTTCAAACAATTGGAAATACTCAACCCACTCTCCCCTAGGCAATCACAACTCATTTGAATCTCATGCGATTACTGTAACGGCTCCTATAAAACTCCAGATAGTAGTAATCTACCGTCCCCCTGGCCAAATTCTAGCCACCTTCCTAGAGGAGCTGGACGGCCTGCTGTCCTCTTTCATGGAGGATGGCACTCCACTCTTAGTCTTTGGCGATTTCAACATTCACCTAGACAGGCCTTATGCTACAGACTTCCATTCACTCCTAGCTTAATTTGATCTCAAACGCCTTACCACTACTAGCACGCACAAATCAGGCAACCAACTAGATTTACACACGCAACTGTACTACAGATAACATTCTGGTACAACCACTACATATCTCTGACCATTTCTTCATTACATTTACCTTACATTTTGCTACCCGGGTGCCACCAGCTCCCTTACCGGTTACTTTCAGACGTAACCTACGCTCCCTTTCCCCCACCCTTCTTTCCTCTGTAGTATCCTCCTCTCTTCCCTCACCTACCCATTTCACATCTCTGGATGTGAATGCAGCTACTGACACTTTATGCTCTACCTTAACCTCTTGTCTAGATGACATTTGTCCCCTCTCCTCCAGGCCAGCACGGGCTGCCCCTTCTAACCCCTGGTTATCCGATGTTCT
Source organism: Schizothorax lantsangensis (assembly GCA_027422415.1). Lineage (NCBI taxonomy): Eukaryota > Metazoa > Chordata > Actinopteri > Cypriniformes > Cyprinidae > Schizothorax > Schizothorax lantsangensis. The sequence goes on from JAPDDO010000132.1 coordinate 93,592, forward strand.
TCGTGAGCATCGGACCAAACTCAGAGCGGCAGAGAGAAAATGGCGCAAATCAAACGATCCGTCGGACCTGACTAGGTATCAGTCTTTGCTTTCATCTTTCTCTACTGAAGTCCACACTGCCAAATCCTCACACTTCCACAACAAGATCAACAGCGCTCCAGACATGCGTGATCTCTTCAGAACATTTAATTCTCTCCTCTGTCCCCCTCCTCCACCTCCCACCACTTCTATAACAGCTGACGACTTTGCCACTTTTTTCACCGACAAAACTAGAACAATCGGTAACCAGTTCTCAACTCCACACACACAGGACCTCCAACCAACCACATCCACTGCTCAAACTCCCATCTTCTCCTTCTGTCCCCTCACCGAGGCGGAAGTATCCAAACTTCTCCTCTCCAGCCATCCTACAACATGTCCTCTTGACCCAATCCCCTCTCACCTTCTCCAAGCAATCTCTCCCACACTCGTACCGGCACTCACACACATTATCAACACATCTCTCCACACTGGCATCTTCCCCACAGCGTTCAAGCAGGCCCGGGTAACCCCACTGCTCAAAAAACCTACATTAAACACTTCTCTTTTAGAAAACTACAGACCTGTCTCTCTCCTTCTATTCGTAGCGAAAACACTCGAACGAGTTGTCTTCAACCAGCTCTCACTGTTTCTTTCACAGTACAACAAACTGGATGCTAAACAGTCAGGTTTCAGGAGTGGCCATTCAACAGAGACTGCGCTACTCTCAGTCACTGAAGCCCTACGAGTCGCAAAGGCCGATTCCAAATCATCAGTCCTCATTCTGCTCGATCTTTCTGCTGCTTTTGACACTGTCAATCATCAGATCCTCCTGTCCACCCTCTCATCGCTGGGCATCACTGGGATTCCACTTCGCTGGTTTGAATCCTATCTCACCGGTAGGTCCTTCAGGGTGGCCTGGGGTGGGGAGGTATCCAAAGCACATCAACTGGTCACTGGGGTTCCTCAGGGATCGGTTCTTGGACCCCTCCTCTTCTCCACATACACTACATCACTGGGACCCATCATACAGGCACATGGCTTTTCCTATCATTGCTACGCCGACGACACACTGCTCTATCTCTCTTTTCAACCAGATGATCCAACGGTAGCTGCACGGATCTCAGGCTGCCTGGCGGACATCTCGGCATGGATGAAAGAACATCACCTACAGCTCAACATGGCAAAGACTGAGTTTCTTGTCTTCCCTGCCACTCCGACTCTACAGCATGACTTCTCGATTCAGTTAGGCACATCAATAATTAGCCCTTCAACTTCGGTCAGAAATCTTGGTGTAATCTTTGATGACCAGCTGACCTTCAAAGAGCACATTGCAAAGACTGCTCGATCTTGCAGGTTTGCGCTACACAACATCAGAAAAATCAGGCCCTTCCTGACAGAGCATGCTGCGCAACTTCTTGTCCAGGCCCTTGTCGTTTCTAGGCTGGACTACTGCAATGCTCTTCTGGCTGGTCTTCCATCAAACACAATCAAACCTCTACAAATGATTCAGAATGCAGCGGCACGACTGATCTTCAACGAGCCCAAAAGAACCCATGTTACACCTCTCTTCATCTCATTGCACTGGCTACCAGTGGCAGCTCGCATCAAGTTCAAGACACTGATGCTTGCATACAGAACGACCACAAGCTCAGCACTACTTCCACTCACTATTACGAATCTACATCCCCTCCAGAAGTCTGAGATCTGCTAGTGAGCGACGCCTTGTGGTACCATCACAGAGAGGCTCAAAATCACTCTCCTGAACATTCTCGTTCACCATTCCTGGATGGTGGAATAATCTTCCCACCCCTATCCGGAATGCTGGATCCCTGTCAATCTTCAAGCAACAACTGAAGACTCATCTCTTTCGGCACTACTTGACTTCATCCTAAACTTGTTCTTAAAAAAAAAAAAAAAATCTTTCCCTTTATCTTTCTCTCCTTCCCTTGCTAGCTTGTACTTATTTGAACAATGACTGAGACTTGGTGTTACGAGCACTTCCTCTGTCTGATTGCCTCTTCAAGATGAATCGCTTTATGTATTCCCCAATTGTAAGTCGCTTTGGATAAAAGCGTCTGCCAAATGACTAAATGTAAATGTAGATAAAAATATGAGGATATAGCTCTGAAAGATATTTACCATAAACAACCCTGCTTGTTATGTGATCCGCTCCGCTGTTTTGACGCGCTGTTCACTTATGGTGCTGCTGTTACGGCTCGCGCTCCAGATGGATGCCGGGGTACGGATGCACTTATAGAAGTATTTAAGGATAAAAGACTCGAGTTGCTTTTAAAATATTCACAAGTCCTTTTCCTCAAGTCGAGTAAAGTCTGGAGTCATTTCAGGTCAGGACTGAAGGCTATAAAAATGCGACCGGAGTCCGAGTCACTAACTCGAGTGCCCATCTCTGCCTTGTGGTGCATCAGACATATTTTGTTTGCATTTATTTTTGTCTTATATTAAGTATCCTGATATACATAACGTTTTGCATAAACACCATTTTAGAGGAAAATTAAAATGTACACTGTATAAGGAATATTTTTTGTGATTATTTATATAACATTATTACATATGTTATATAAAGCTTGAAGCATCAGTATCGGCATCGGTACCGGCTGCAAAAATCCTGATCGGAGCATCCCTACTAATTAAAATATGATTGTCATATTCTACAGTTTGATGCATCTGAACTAACATTAATCTTTACAGCTCAAGATGATACAGTGATTCCAGTCCACACCACAAAATCAACTACAACGACACCAATAACTTTTACACAAGGTACAGACAAAAATGATCTTTCACTGTTCTGAGTTTTACTGGATCCTCTCTTGTTCATGTTAACAAATGCATGTAATCACTTAAACTTAAGTTGAAAGAGTTGTTTAAATACAGTGTAAAAAGAAAGACCTATTAGTGTTTAAAGTTCAGATATGTACATAGAGTTTTGTGGTAACCACTTTGCTGAACATATCATATTATGTTAATGAATTGAGAAAGAGATCACATTGACAGAAAGATTCTTTTTAAATGTCATCAGATTTATTTTTGGTAAATAGCAACCATCAGTTTTCTCCCAGCACTTTGAGATTGAAATAAAATGATAGTAGATGATAGATTAATGAAGCGAGTTCATTCATCATTTCTGTGATGTGAAGCTCTAGTATGATGTGATGTTGATGATGTTCATTATGTTTGAACTGAACTAACAGACATGATCACAGATCCAGCAGAAACTGAAGTCAGATCATTTTTCAGAGGTACCACACGTCTTTACGATGCTTTGATTTCATTCCCAGTTTCACAGATTGAGTCTGTTTTTTCTCTTGATTGTGTCTATCATCATCTTTCCTGCAGTGATTGTGATTATTGCTGAGTTTGCAGCGTTTGCTGCTCCTACTGTGATTCTTCTTCAGATCATCTGTGCAAGAAGAGCTGGTGAGTGTTTGAGATGATTCACATTGATCTTTAATAATCTGAGAGCTCAGTAATGATTTAGTGTTGAATTATTTTGCAGGGAGGAAGAACTCGCAGCACCAGAGGAAATAGAGATGAATACAATATTAGAATAAAATACTCTCTACAAATAACAGATTACAGCAATATTTATCTTCATCTCAATCATATTATGGATATTTGCATGCATCTTATTTGCTCCATATACATATAATACATGGTAATGTACCTTGATTCATCTACTCCTTACATTCAACTTTTTACAGAAGGCTTTTTAAATGTTGTAATGGTCCATTTTAACTGATGATGTGACACGTGTCTGTTAATTATCATACGACATATTTATGTTATATGCCGTTATGACGGCAATGGAAAGGCTCCAACATACACCTCAGACGCTGCAGATGACATCCAGACCACAAACTTGAAAATAAATCAAAATGTGCTCTAGAAAATACTGTTTAAAATGTTGTCTAAGTCACTTTTCCCTCAGTATTTCACGTTAGTTTGCTGCTGTTAGTTACCATGACTCCACCTGATGAGCTAACTTGTGTTAAAGAGGCAGAGAAACATGTTTGTTGGCTGAAGTAAAGTTTATTTCAGGTAATATATGTGAAATTAAATTACTCACCAGGTAATGTTTTCACCTTTATGATGGTGATACAGCCGAACGTCAGAATAAAGGCACCAAAACCCTTCTGACGTGAAAAATGACACATTTTGCTGTTAACATTGCAAATTAAACATTTGAAAATATGTTTGTTTTACAACAAATAAAAATAATATACTAACCTTTATGGTGAGTTACTGATATATTTTGTCCATTAACCACCACTTCCACCTCAGAGTTAACAAAAAAATAGAAGAGAAATCGCTCTTGTGATTGGTCAGTTTTTTGCGGGCAAGTTCACTACTGTAAATTGATTTACAGTAAATACATTTTACAGTAGTGACCATGTATTTTCCCATAATCATTTGTTGTTTACAGTAATATACTGTATACACAAGCATATTACAGTAAAATACTGTTCAATTACATAAATCGGTTACAGTGAAAGATAATGATGATTTTCCAGATATGTATCCAACAAAGACATGGGCCCTACAGTCTAAATATGATAAAAATTCTATGGATGATGATTCTGAAACATACAAAAAGTATTTTGAGTAGAAGATTTAACTTCCCCTGAGCTTGCTACATGTATTAGAGATGTCTGTGTTTCACAAACACAGTTCAAAGCTTTCTTGCTCTATGAGAGAGATGGCAATTATTTATTTATTTTTCACTCTCTGTCTCACATTTAATAACAGATTTAGAATTTCTTCACAGCAGTGGTTATTGCATATTCACTTAGTTGTCACCGAAGCTCTCTTGCTGTAGATCATTAAAGCGTTATGTTGCCTCAGAAGTCTTTCTGAAATCACTTTTGGGAGGAACCGTGTACAAACCATAGACTGTATAAAAACATGGACGTAGTGTCTGTGACGTCACCCGTAGGTTTCTGAAGAGCATTTTTGAAGCCCAAAGTGGGCAGAGCTGGCCGGAGCCATCTTGGCAGCGTCACTCCTGGATAATCGAAAATGGGCAAAGAGGCGGGACGTGGGCGGAGCTGGTTGCTGAAACCACGCCCATTTAGCTTGATGGTGCTGACAGCAGCAGCAATCCACCTGTCACTCAAGTTACCACGCCCTTAATTATGCCGAATTTTAAGGCTTAATATAGTTGAAACGGATGAGTTATAAAAACATTCACCCCCCTCACAGTTGTCATGAAGGGCAAAATTAGCTAACCACTTTTTGTACCAGGCTGTAAAAAAAAAAAACTTGTAAAGTTGGGCATTTTAACACGGGGGGGGATCTATGGGATTAACTCCCTTTTGGAGCCAGTCTCTAGCGGCCAGTCGATGAATTGCAGTTTAAGACACTTTCGTGCTGTTTTCAAGAGAGAGACCGGGAGGTTGCCACTTGGTACAAATGCTGCCTGTAAAGTCATAAAGGAGCGAGTCATCAAAGCTTTCACAGCTGTAGCGTCGAGTCTTCTGAGAAGAGGAGAGCAATTCACAGTTTTTAGCGGGGTTAAGTTAGTTTTGTTTTCGACATTCCTGACACATTAAGCGATAAACAGCAATAACTCCAAAACGAACTTGCCCTAAAAAAACTAAACGGTGTGAAACAGGTGCAAATTAGAATCACAAACTTGGCTGCATTCAAGTCTTCAAGGCATTTTGAGGACACAACATCATCAAGTAAGTAATTTTAACGAATGTTACAGTATCCACTGTAGTTGTCTGTTAGTAAAAACATAGTTTTATCAGTCATTATCAGTGGATCAGGTGTCTCTGACTGGTGTGACTGAGTGGAGGTGGGGCTGATTTGCATATTCATATATGCACGTATAGTAATGGAGGCAAGGGTGTAGTGTTACATTCAAGCTATTTTAAGGCATGATAAAATTATTTTCACAAGAAAAAAATATGTAATTTTGATGATCAAAGATGAGTTTTAAGGGATAACATTTTTGACTACAGGGGGGTTTTAAAGGGCGTATAGACATAAGACCAGTTTCAATCAGTAGAGAATGCAGTGGGCATCTTTCACAACCTCTCATTTTACCCCTACTGGTATTAACTTTCTTTTTGTAATAGCTTTTTCCATCAGGGAGACAGAGACATGAGACCTGTTTCATCCAGTAGAGGGCGACAGTGAGCATCTTTCACAACCTCTCTTTTTAGCCCTATTTGTAGATAAGGGGATTGCATGTCCAAAATTAACCTTTTTGTAATAGCTTTCTTCAACAGGAAGATAGAAACATGAAACTAGTGTCAATCAATAGAGGGAGATTGTGGACTTTTTTCACAGCCTTTCATTCAAGATTCAAGATTCAAGATTCAAGATTTTTATTTGTCACATACATGATTATATAGAGAGTATATAACCAGAAGTGAAATGTGAGTCAGGTCCGCTCCATGGACAGTGCAAATATTATAGAATACAAAAACAGAGGAAATATACATAAAATGAAGTAAGTAAAAAATAAGATATAAAGAACAAAATATAAAATATAAAAAATGTGCATGACAGTATACTGTAGACTTAAATATTATGATAAGCAGGAATGTACAAGAGAGGAATGTGCAAACAGGTTGTACATGGTTTTCATGTAGCAGCAATACCAAAAAAATAAAAATAAAATACCAAAACACAGAAAGTGCTATGTGCAAATGACACTGTCAGTGTGAGGTAGAGAATAATGAATATCTTACTGATTGTTAAGTGATTAATAAGTGGAGTCATGTTGATGTTAAGAGGCTGAGTTTGAGTTCAGGAGTCTGATGGCCTGGGGGAAGAAACTCCTCCTAAGTCTCTCAGTTTCTCAGGCTACGGAAGCGCTTACCAGATGGCAGCAGAGTGAAAAGAGAGTTACTAGGGGGGTCAATACACTTTCTATGGTCCCTGAATAGAAAGTTTTCAGGATTGTTGGTGAGACCCTGAATTTCCTCAGCTGTCGCAGATGGTACAGTCTTTGCCTGGCTTTCTTAACCTGTGTTTGAATGTGTGTAGTCCAAGTCAGGTCCTCTGAGATGTTTACACCGAGGTACTTGAAGCTGCTCACCCTCTCCACAGGGGTCCCACTGATCATAAGAGGAGTGTAGGGTCGCTGCTGTCTCTTCCTGAAGTCCACAATCAGCTCTTTAGTTTTGCTCACGTTCAGAGAGAGACAGTTGTCCTGGCACCATGATGTAAGTCTCTCTACCTCATCCAAGTATGCGGTCTCATCATTGTTGGAAATGAGGCCCAGAACCACAGTATCATCAGCAAATTTGATAATAGATGTGGAGCTGTGAGAGGACACACAGTCGTGTGTGTAGAGAGAGTAGAGCAGGGGACTCAGAACGCAGCCCTGCGGGGCTCCTTCATTCAGGGTGATGGAGTTTGAGGTGAACTGGCCGACTTTCACCACTTGAGGTCTGCCAGTGAGGAAATCTTGAATCCAGTCGCAGAGTGAAGTGTTTAGGCCGAGGTCTGTGAGTTTAGAAGCTAGCTTGATGGGGACTAATAATAATAATAATAATAATAATTCATTACATTTATATAGCGTTTTTCAAGGCACTCAAAGCGCTTTACATACAAGGGGGAATCTCCTCAACCACCACCAATGTGCAGCATCCACCTGGAAGATGCGACGGCAGCCATATTGCGCCAGAACGCCCACCACACACCAGCTTACTGGTGGAGAGGAGACAGTGATGAAGCCAATCAGACTATGGTGTTGAAAGCTGAGCTATAGTCAGTGAATAGCAGCCTTGCAAAGTTCCCATTGCTGCTGTCAATGTGTGTGAGGGAGGAGTGGAGTATGTGAGAGATGGCATCATCAGTAGATCTATTGGGACGATAGGCAAACTGAAGAGGGTCCAAAGTAACAGGGATGGAGGAGCCAATGTGGCTCTTTACAGGTCTCTCAAAAACCTTCATGACTATTGATGTGAGGGCAACTGGACGATAGTCATTCAGACAAGATGGTTTATTGTTCTTAGGCACAGGGATGGTGATAGATTTTTTAAAGGAGGTGGGAACCACAGAGGTAGCAAGGGAGTCTTTAAAGATTGAAGTGAACAAACCAGCAAGCTGATCAGTGCAGGACCTCAGGACACAGCCAGTAATACCTTCAGGGCCGGCCGCTTTCCTTACGTTCACTCTCTTTAGGGCCCTCCGAACCTCGTCCTCCGACACGGTGATCACATGATTATCGCTGCTCTGCCTGCTGCTTCCTGACGCGCTGCTTGGCAGAGTCGCGCTGCCGCCATTGCATTCAAAGCGGCCGTAGAAGGTGTTTAACACGTCGGCCAGCAACAGATCTGCTCTCACCTCCGCGGAGGATTTGTTTCCAAAGGCACAGATGGTCCTTAGTCCCTGCCACATGCGTCGAGAGTCATTGAGCTGAAAATGAGACTCAATTCTCTCCTTGTATCGGAGTTTGGCGGATCTTACTGCTCGTCTGAGAGCATAACACCATGCTTTGTACTCGCTCATATTCCCAGACAAAAGAGCCTCATTGTATGCAGCAGTGCGTTTGTTAACCGCAGCACGGATTGTTCTGTCCACCCACGGTTTCTGATTTGGAAAGGTCCTTACAGTCATTGTTTCTGTAGCTTGCTCGGTTAGCGTGTTTACAAAGCTTAATGCTACATCCGTGAACTCGCTGACGTCAGATGAACTCGCACGGATCATGTCCCAGTCGACGTCATCAAGAGCCACCTGTAGCATAGCTTCTGAGTGGGAGGACCAGCGCGTCACTTCTCTCTTCACCGGGGCTTCCTGAGCGAGCCTTTGTTTATATTCCGGTGTGAGGAAAATGGCGGCATGGTCCGATTTGCCAAAAGCCAGTAGTGAGCGGGCTTTATAGGCATTCTTAAACTGAGAGTAGCAATGATCCAGTGTATTCGGTTGTGACGAGTGGGGCGGGGCCGCTCATCATCATTAACTTCCCACGGCTCTCGGCCCTGCCCCACTCGTCACATACCCTCATCGCCCCTCGCAGGCCGGGGGGTACTCCCGAGACTGCGCTCTACTCCCCCCCCCCCTCTCTGGGGGGGGGGCGCCCCGATCACGGCGGCCGTGGCGTACCTGGGGGTAAGGACAGACGAGGCGAGAGAAAAGGAGACGGAAGGATGAGGAGAGACAGAGGGGAGAGAGGAAAAAAAAAAAAATCTCATCCCGGTTCCCGGACACACTGCCGCTCTGTCCTCAACCAGCTGAGAGGCTCTCACTCGCGGTGCCATGCGATGGTACTGGACATCCTTTGGTGGACGGCTCGACGCTCCGCCTCCTGGCGGACGGCGATGGCTGCTCCAGTTTGAGGGCAGCCGGCAGCGAGTCCCCGTTCCCTGCTCCTCCCCCAACATGGCGGACGGCAGCAGGCTCCGGCCTCCTGGCGAACGGCGCCGACTCCTCCGCTCCCTCTCGGACGGCAGCCACCCCTCCTTGACCCCGGAGCACAGCAGCGAGCCTTCCGTCCCACCTGATCTTCTATCGTTCCAGCACCACCGCCTCGGGCAGCCACTGGCGGTCTCCGCTTCTCCGTGCTGCCCGACCTCCTCAGCACCGCGATCCCCTCAGCAGCGAGGGCTTCTTCTGACAGCATGTCCCTCCTTCCTCCCGGGTTTCGGCACCAATGTAACAAAGTTCGTAGAACGGGAAGAAGGAGGCGGGAACCGGCGAACATTCAAAAGACTTTAATAAAATAAATAAACACAAAAGTAAAGCGGCAGCCCCTCACGGACGACTGCCGCACACAAAACACAAACTTAAACCCAGGCCTGGTCCTCTCTCGTCTTCCACTGTCGTCGCTCCTCCTTTTATCCTTCCGGAGCTCCTCCATGGGGCTCGAGACCGGTGAGTGGCGCAGGTGTCGCTCATTATCATTAACTCCACCAGCCTCGCTCCGTTCCCACGGCTCTCGGCCCCGCCCCACTCGTCACATCGGTCCTCTAGTTGGACAGGATATATGTTGGTGAAAGTTCGGCATGACGTGCCTGAGGTTGGCTTTGTTAAAATCCCCCGCGATGATAAAGGCAGCGTCAGGATGTTTGTTAATGTAGCCGCTGAGCACATCATGAAGCTTAGACAAAGCCAAGCCGGTGTCTGCCTGTGGTGGGATGTAAACAGCAGTAACGATGATCGAAGGAAACTCACGGGGAAGATAGAATGGGCGGCAAATGATGGATAGATGTTCCTGATGAGGCGAGCAGGAGCGCGACAGAGAGTAGATGTTCCTGGGGTCACACCATTTCTTGTTAATCATGAAACACACTCCACCACCTTTGGATTTACCGGCCTCAGCTGTTCTGTCCATCCGTAAAACAGAGAAGTTGTCAGACGGCGTTACAGCAGTGTCCGGAACCGAGGGCGTGAGCCATGTTTCAGTCAAACAAATTATGTTACAGTCCCTTATGTCCCGTTGGAAACTTATCCTGGCTCTGAGATCGTCCATCTTATTCTCCAAGGATTGGACATTAGCGAGCAGAATGCTCGGTAGTGGAGGACTGTGAGCCCTTTTCCTCAGTCTGTTGCGAATTCCAGCGCTTTTTCCACAGTGTTTCTTGTTCCGTCGCCTGTGGCCATTGTTCCCCTCCGCGTTCTGGAGAATCTCAAGAGGCCACGATGAATTCGGGGATAAAGTGTCCTGAAGCAGGTTAGTGTAGCGGTGTCCAATGTCCAAAAGTGTTCCTTTGTCGTAGGTGATCTGTGCAGATGTTATGTGTGTAAAAAGAGAAAGCAAAGTAAGTAAAAAAGTAAATAAAAGCACAATCTTAGCGGAGCAACCTGGACGGCGTCCGAACAAAGCAGCGCTATCTTGTATCTACACAAAAACACAAAACACACAAACCACAAAAACACAACACAGCAACTGAACACATATAACCCATTTCCACCAAGGCAGTTCCAGTGTTGATTCGGAGCCAGAGCCTAGTTTCAAACCGGTTCTTTGTCTTTCGATATCCAAAGCACCAGCTCCGAACCAGGAAAAGCAGTTCGTAAGTAGCACCAAAACATTGCTGGGCTAGAAGTAAGAACCGCTTGCGTCAGGGGCTGTGGGCGGGGTTACCGTGACCAACAAGACGACAGAAACTTTGGACCACCATATTTGAAATAGCAGCTAAACACGATCACGTTGGATTTGCCGTGTTTGGATGCTGATGAACACACAAAAAAGGGCTCGCCAGTCGAACCAACTAAGAATTGGCAAGAGCACTGGCTCTGAACTAGCACCTGGTTCCTGCTGGTGGAAAGGGGGTAATAAAGGAAGAAAAGAGAATCATAATGCGTGAACATATAAAGGTCATTTGTTTGTTGTATTTCTGCAAATGAGTAAATTAACAGTGATTATGGAATCATCATTAAGTCAAATAAACAGTGTCTGTATGAAGTTTTATAGTGATGCTTTACATCTATTCAGAGTCAAGACTTTCTCACAATACTGAGATGATTGACAGCCGTTCTACACTTTCATAACTGAAATAGTGAATTTATTATAGCAGTTGTAGAGTTTCAGAGCTGTGATCTCACTGGTGAGGTTTGGAAACATGTGAGAACTCAGTTAGTTTGACCGCAGTAGAGCTGAGATCATCTCTGAACCCAGATTAGACTGATGATGATGATGCTGTGAGTTTAACGCATTCAGACCTCAGTCCCTGTTTTTCATTTAGTGAGATGCTGCACGTTATTAAACTCTACCTTTTCAGTTAACAATAATATTAGTTCAGTCTCTTTAATAAACTGAATCTTAATCCAGTCTTAACTGACAATGTAGAGTTACTAACATTGATTAGATTTTTTTTTTAAATTCCCATTAGACCTTTATAGAAATGTTAAGAGTCATCTGTTAGTTGCTAGCATGTGCTAACATTTTAACAATTTGACTCCACTTTTTTTAGAAAATAGGCTCATTTTACAACTCCGTTGAGTTTTACCGTTTTTGAATCCATTCAGTCGATCTCCGGGTCTGGCGGTAGCACTTTAGCTTAGCTTAGCTTAGCTTAGATCATTGAATCTGATTAGACCGTTAGCATCTCGCTCAAAAATGACCAAAAAGTTTCGATATTTCTCCTATTTAAAGCTTGACTCTCCTGTAGTTTCATTGTGTACTAAGTGGAAAATGAAAAGTTGTGATTTTCTAGGCCGATATGTCTAGGAACTATACTCTCATTCCAGCGTAATAATCAAGGAACTTTGCTGCCATACCATGGGTGCAGCAGGTGCACTGATATTACACAGCACCTGAAAGTAGTCCCCAGCTATATCATATCTAGTTACCTAGCTGGGGACTATTTTCAGGCGCTGCGTAATATTATTTCGCCTGCTGCACCCATGGTACGGCAGCAAAGTTCCTGCTCCTCTGTTGAGTTAAACAACAGAGGAACAACTTGGATTCATGGAAAGACTGATTTTTCTTCTTGAAAAACATTTTTAAAACAAGAAAGAAGATTGGAACCTGCGGATTAGCATCTGGCTGCTGGATCACCACTCTATCAGCTAACTGCAGATTTCCCTCCAAAAAAATGATTTTTTAAAGGAACTCCGGCTGAAAAACTTCTCACAATTGGGGGAAGTCGTGGCCTAATGGTTAGAGCAGGGGTCACCAAGTTCGGTCCTGGAGGGCCGGTGTCCTGCAGAGTTTAGCTCCAACCCTAATCAAACACACCTGAAGCAGCTAATCAAGGTCTTACTAGGTATACTTGAAACTTCCAGGCAGGTATGTTGAGGCAAGTTGGAGCTAAACTCTGCAGGACACTGGCCCTCCAGGATCAAGTTTGATGACGCCTGGGTTAGAGAGTCGGACTCGTAATTGAAAGGTTGCGGGTTCGAGTCTCGGGCCGGCAGGAATTGTAGGTGGGGGGAGTGAATGTACAGTGCTCTCTCCACCTTCAATACCACGACTGAGGTGCCCTTGAGCAAGGCACCGAACCCCCAACTGCTCTCCGGGCGCCGCAGCATAAATGGCTGCCCACTGCTCCGGGTATGTGTTCACTGCTGTGTGTGTGCACTTTGGATGGGTAAATGCAGAGCACAAATTCCAAGTATGGGTCACCATACTTGGTCGTATGTCACTTTCACTTTCACTTCACTTATCTTCAGGTACTAAACAGAGATGAGAGCTCTATCTGGCACAAACCCTTAACAATTTTTTTTATTTTTTTTTACTTTATTCTAGTAAAATCTCTCATTATTACATGCTAAAATCTAAAGCTAGCTGCAGCTTTGGCTCAGTGCCCAGTCTGATCACCATGGCAACCCTGGCTCAAGCAGAGTGCAGGGAGGTGTGTTACCCAGAGAAGTGCAGAAGTGTACAGGCACGTAAAACACACAAAGAGAAAACTCTCAGAGACAATCCTGATGTTCTGTACGCTGACTACATTCAGCTCAATGGGAAGAGAATCAAGAACAATTGCATCTTCATCCACACCGGGCCATCATGGGATTACTGTGGACAGTCCTCTAGTGTGAAAGCTGTGGATCTCGCCTGAGCAAGCCTGCACTGGGCCTGTTTAGGTTTGGTGTGGACTGGCCCTAGTCCACTGTGCCCACAATAAGCCAGCATGGGCCCCGCAGAGACATGTTTGCAGGGTAGCTCATCTGGGGTATAAAAGGTGTTCTCACACTGCATTTGTATGCTTTGCAGACTTAGTGTATTAGAGATGTGCAGGATTACTAATGTCTTTATAATACTCTATGCATGGCTAAACGTGACTAAGCATAAGTGCAGGGGGCTTACCCTTCGCTTATCTGATCACTGAAAGCTATAATAATGTATGGACTTCCTGACTTGGGGCTTTTTCTATACTTCCAACCTTCTCTTCTTCTCTACTTCTCTTTCTCTTTCTCTCGCATCTCAGGCGCCTATCTATCCTATTGATTGTTTGTATTTCAAAGGTAGACTTATATTACTCAAATTTGGTAACTTACATTGGTAACTCAGATTGACTCCAGGAACCGGGTTGGGATCCGCTGGTCTATATAAATGTGCTTTAGCTACATCAGGTTCCTCATTCCTGGTCCTGGAGAACCACTTTCCAACTCTAATTAAACACACCTGAATCATCTAATCGAGGTCTTTGAGTTTACTTGACAATCTCAGCCAGGTGTGTGAATGAGGAACCCTGCTTCACATAAAATCATTGAAATAAACACTGAATCAATGAAACTAACAGTGCACTTGTAGATGGTCTGCAGCAGCTATAGCAAACATTTATGCGAAAGGAAAAAGTTGAGTTTCAGTTGTAGAAAGCCAGTTAAAGAAAGAAGAGGAGCTGTGATCTGAATGTGTGAGAATTCACAGCATCATCCGTCTAAACTGGGTTCAGAGATGATCTCAGATCTGTGTGTGTTAAACCAGTGCGGTCAAGCTAACTGAGTTCCCACAGCCAGCAGCAACACACTTCTGAAACACTAGAACACAAACCACGACACAAAGAGACAAAAGATGACCATCAGAGATGAGAGGGAAAATAATGTGTGTGTCTGTGTGTTGATATGATTCAGTTAAGTCTCGTACAAATGTCTCGACTCTGCAGTAGTTGCAAAAACGTAAACATTTCGAGGCTCCAATCAGAGTCTGAGCTATAAATATAGCATGATGCTCCTCTGACCATCAATGGTGCGACCGTGGAGAGAGTGAGGAGCACCAAGTTCCTGGGTGTACACATCACAGAGGACCTCTCCTGGACCAACAACACTGCAGCACTAGCCAAGAAAGCACAACAGCGTCTCTACTTCCTCCGCAAACTAAGAAGAGCCAGAGCCCCGGCCCCCATCATGTGCACCTTCTACAGAGGCACCATCGAGAGCATTCTGACTAGCTGCATCACTGTGTGGTATGGCGCCTGCAACGCGTCCTGCCGCAAGTCCCTTCAACGGATAGTGAGAGCAGCTGAGAAGATCGTTGGTGTCTCTCTCCCCTCCCTCCAGGACATTTACAACACCCATCTCACCCGCAAAGCCCTCAGCATTGCAGGTGATCCCACCCACCCGACACACAACTTCTTCAGTCTGCTACCATCAGGGAGGAGACTGAGGAGTCTCCAAGCCAGGACAAACAGACTGAGAGACAGCTTCATCCACCAGGCTGTCAGGAAGCTGAACTCCCTCCCGTCCTTGCCCCCCCCCCCCCCCTCCCCCTCCCCCTCCCCCCCCCCTCCCCCCTCCCCCCCCCCCTCCCCCCTCCCCTCTCTTACCCCACGAATCACTGAACTCGGACCCCCACCCCACCACCACCACCCACACGAACACACACTCACACACACACTGAGACAAGCACTGGTCACTTGTACAGCATTGGACTGACCTCATTCATTCAACTACCTCTTCTGACAGTCTGAATAAAAAAGACTGCTCCTTGTCACTTTAAATAGTCTTATAAGCTCTTTGCACTACACCATTTATATTCTGCACTGTTTGTTTGTTTGTTTATCTCACTGATTTGCACTATCTGCCATGTGCCCTATGCCACTTTATCCATTTTTTTTTTTTTATATTATTATTTTTATTTTCTTTATTTAATGTTTTATTTTTTTTCCTACATGTCCTTATTTGTATATTTGTAATTGTTGCATTTTTGTGTATGTGTGTGCATGTATGTATGTATGTATATATATATGTATGTATGTGTGTGTGTATGTGTATGTATGTATATATATATATATATATATTGATTTGTACTTATCTGTATTTTTGCGTTCTACTGTTAGTGTTTAGTGTTATCTGTATGCACCAGGGAGTAAGAGAGTAACTCAATTTCAATTCTCTGTATGTATGTACGGTACATGTGGCAGAATTGACAATAAAGCTGACTTTGACTTTGACATTTTACGACCAAAACAGCCTCCTTTGAGAGCATCTCTTTAAACAGCTCAGTCTGTGTCACAGCACACAAATCCAACTAACCGAGAATCATCAGCCGTCAGAGTGACTCGAGCCGCTGTGAAATCCACCGGCTGAAGGGAACATGTGCTGGGGTTTGGTGTTTGTTAATAAAGGACTCTGGATCTGATCTGTTTTCTCAGTACTGGAGAGAGAAAAGCAGCACATTATAATACATGAGTAGAAACACTTTAGAGACGCTCATGTAGTGTGTGTGAAGACTGTTTGCTTGACCAAGCTGGTTCTGAATACTAATTATTTCAAACTACACTAAAAACTGTTTAATTCATTTTCTAAAAGTGAGCCTTTTCAGTATCAAACCAGTTTTATGACTAATAACTAAATTATTGTATTTCTAGAATTTAATGGAATGCAGGAATCTACTGAAAGAGGTGAAACTAACAGTAATGCACTTGTGCAAAAGTATCAGCTATAGATTGTGTTCAGATCAAATGTGGTTAACAATACACAGTTCTGACACGTTTCACAAAATATAAAGCAGCACTTCTCCATTACGCTCAGGCATCGTGTCACTAAACAGCAACTTTAGCATGTTTTAAACACTCAGTCGGTCAGATCAGAGGAAGTGAACAAACACAGGAAGAG
Source organism: Schizothorax lantsangensis (assembly GCA_027422415.1). Lineage (NCBI taxonomy): Eukaryota > Metazoa > Chordata > Actinopteri > Cypriniformes > Cyprinidae > Schizothorax > Schizothorax lantsangensis. The sequence goes on from JAPDDO010000132.1 coordinate 110,092, forward strand.
CTGATAGTATCTAAAGAAAGAGTTGAGATCATATAATGAAGAGAAAGACTGACAGAAAGAGGAGATGGCTGATAAGTGTGATCTGTGTCTGCTGGGACTGATCTTTCTCTCTTCACTTCTCACAGGTAAACACATTTCTACACGCTCTTTAAAGAGTTTGAACATGCTTTATTCTTCCTGACAGTCATGTTCTGATCTCAGACTCACATTTACAAACTGAAATCTGACTCTGAGAATGACCTGCTGTCACAGGAGTTTGATTATGAAGCTTTTATGGATTATTCTTGAACACTGTTTTATTGCTTAATGCGACTCTGAGAATGACCTGCTCTTTAGTTGAATTAGTCTGAGAAAGAGTTCATTTGAACATGATCAGTTTATTCTTGTGTTACATAAAGAACATACTGGATTATTCCTGAATGAACTAAAACTAGACAGTTTCACACTCAAGCATCTGATGCTGAATTATCTTCATATCAAGAGTGTGTTTGTGATTTCAACAGCTCTCTGATAAAGAAAAATAGCTTATTCTGGAGAGTGTGTTGTTTACATTAAGTGAGGAAAAAAGACTGTATGATCTGAATCTTCAGCTTTTCATGCTGCTGTGTTAGAGGTTATCATTTATTAATATATAATATGATGATCACTCAGATGTTCTTGTGTTTCAGGTTCCAGTGGAGTGAATGATGCTCATGTGTTCATCAGTTCTGGTGAAAATGTTCATCTGTCCTGTAATAATACTCTTCATGACTGCAAATCAACTACATGGATATATAATAGCAATCATTCAGCAACAGTTGAACTGATTAATTTAGGGATAAAGAAGAACGACACAGAGAGACATGAGAGACTGAGTCTGGGGTCTGACTGCTCTCTGAACATCAAGAACATCACAGAAGAAGATTATGGATCTTACAGCTGCCAACAATGGACGGGTCTGAAAGGACAACAAGAACAACATGGAACTGATGCTCGTGTTTATCTGCATGTTCTTCATAGTAAGTTTATGATTATGTGGTCAATTTAAAAAAGGCAAATTCTTCATGTAAACTCTCATGATGATTGAAGAGTGTGTGATGTGTGTGTTATTTTGTGTTTCAGTCTCTTCATCATCATCATCCTCACAGACTGAGATCAGTGCAGGCCGCTCTGTGACTCTCTTCTGTCAGTTGTATTCATATTCATATACTGGAGACTCTTGTGATGATTGGATCCGTTCTGAGGGAATTGAGCTGTTCTGGGTGAATCAGGCTGGTGTTAAGCTGAATATATCAGACTCCAGATATCAGATATTATTCTCATCAGGTCACTGTATCATCACTCTGAATACAACACTCCTGAATGAAGATCACAACAGAGAGTGGAGATGCAATGTTACTCACAGAGATCAAGTCAAGAGCTCAGTCACATCTACTGTCAAGAGTTCAGGTGAGAAAACAATCTCATCAATCAGTTACTGAAGAGTCTCTGTTAGATCTGCTAATATAATGATGCTAGAGTTATCTTGTGTGTTTACTAGTGCTGTTAATCGATTATTATTTTTTTTAACTAATTAATTGCAAATTTTTCTGAAGTTAATCGTGATTAATCCCACCTAACATTAAAGTTTTTAAATATACTTTTATATTGCAATAATTTCACATTCAATCTTCAAATTAATGTACAAACAACATAAAGACAGTATATTTTTTATATTTGTTTAATGGCATCTTTTTTATGTCTGAATTAGTATCACTGATACCAATTAATACTGATTTCCCTATATAAAAAAATATATATATTTGAAGATCCTGCGCTGCGAGCCGGGGGGGCTGGGGGGGCTCGAGCCCCTGCCCCTTTGAGGTCCGACACTAAAGTGCCCTTTTGGTCCGGTGCCCCCGGTCTGCGATTTCTGCCGAGGGTATGGGTGTGCGATATGAAGATTTTTGATCGTGGACGATGCTTTTGTATAAATATCGTAGTATCGTGCTACAGCACACATTCTATGAGCTGCAGTTCTGGTGCCGCCGTATCAATATACTGTACAACACCACATACATTCACATCAGTGTTAACTCAGCAGTAGAGTTACTCTCACGGGACACTGCACTAATTCACAATCACAAAGAACATTATCTGCATCTGCTTTAAAGCCTTACTGGTTAAACATATCATTCGTGTGCTGTTCTGACGAGCGCCTTTTTCTGAGCACATACACCCAAAGCGCGCTAAATGAAAAGCCCGTCAAACAGCACCTGATTACTGAACTAAGTTATGTTTTGTGCTAATACTGTCAAAACACACAAGGTTTATGTATAGACTCAGTTGGTTATGTCTAAATTGAAAGTAAACAGCTGAGAGAAACGGATGCGTGTCTGTATATTCTGCGTGCAGGTCTTAAAGGGACAGTACTAAACATGCTGCCGCTTGTCATTAAAGGGATAGTTCACCCTAAAATTTAATTTCTGTCATTATTTTTTCACTCACATGTCGTCCCAAACCTGCATTAATTTATTTCTTGTGCTGAACACAAAGGAAGATATTTTGAAGAATCTGGGTAACCAAACAGTTGCTGGTCCACATTGACTTTAACAGTAGGAGAAAAAGTACTATGTAAGTCACTGTTGACCAGCAACTGTTTGGTTTTCCACCTTCTTCAAAATAGCGTTTATGTTTAGCAGAAAAAAGGAAACTCATTCAGGTTTAAAACAACTTTTGAGTGAGTAAATGAAGGTATAAAAATAAAACACTAGCCTATTTTAATTTTTGGGTGAATTATTTCTTTAATGTTAATAAAACACCAAACACAAAGAGAAAAATCACTCACTACTCTTGACTGAAAAACTTTAATACAGTTGCTTTAATAGGAATCAGTCTATATAGTGTTTTATTTGTATATTTGTTCATTCAGTTTCTTGAATGCTGCTAAATACACCTATTGTAGCCTACCTTAAAATAAAACACGGTTTATTTTATTTGTATATTATGTGTATTTGTAATGTGTATCTTTATTCTCATTTTTTTAATAACAAAGAAATAAAGCAAGAGCTGATCAAACATTATTGAATGAGTTTTCCTATAAAACCTGATGTAAATATATGCTTTCATTGTATATATCAATGATAGAATTGAGGGGTTGATCTTAAATGCTTAAAATCATATAGTGAGCATTTATTATACATACAAAGTCATTCCATGTTAGATCTACATCAGATTCTCATTTCATTCTCTCGTACATCACCTACAATCCTTAAACTTGAAAACTAATACTGTTATGTGAAAGGATACTCTATTGAATGTCAAAGAGACATCATTCATACCCAGACAATCCTAAACAATCATGTCATGGGTATGTAGTAAATATGAGCTATAGTCTGTTAGTGTGCAGATGACTTTCAGCTCAAATAAACAACTCTCTGGAAAACTTGATACTGATTGGTCAGTTGTATCATTCAGTCATCAGATATCCCATAATATTCACCGTTGTCCATGGCAACACTGTATATCAGACACCAGCCTGATTATTAGCAGTTCTGAAACCAGCATTACTTTCATACAAACACAACCTGACCATCTGGTGTCCTGACTGTAGTGAAAATGACCTCAGAGAACGTCAGAATTAATAAAACTGTAATATTGATGCAGTGTTCACGATGTTGTTTAGTACATTGTAATTGACTATTTTTACTGTAATATAGACTTCATAGCTACTGAACTGTGAATGACAACAGTAGATCAGAGAACGAGCACAGCTGTAATAAACAGGGAAGTCGTGGCCTAATGGTTAGAGAGTTGGACTTGTAATCCAAAGGTTGTGGGTTCGAATCTCAGGTCCGGCAGGGATTGTTGGTGGGGAGAGTGATTACTCTCTCTCTCCACCCTCAATACAACGACTGAGGTGTCCTTGAGCAAGGCACCGAACCCCCAATTGCTCCCCGGGCGCTGGAGCAATGGCTGCCCACTGCTCCAGGTGTGTGTTCACAGTGTGTGTGTGTGTGTGTTCACTGCTGTGTGTGTGTGCACTTGGATGGGTTAAATGCAGAGCACCAATTTCAAGTATGGGTCACCATACTTGACAATACATCACATTATTATTATTATTATTAAACTTACTATAAATCCTCATCACAAGTATCAGTTTTTCATGATAAATAAGGATAATTATGCTATTAAATGTGTAATTTATCATTTTATTGGTAGTTTGTTATTTTTCAGTATTTGGTTGAACACAGTAAATGCTGAATGTGTCTCTCTATATACAGGTATCTTCTCTCTCTCGGTGATTGTGGTTGTGATTGTTGTCGGCGCTTCAATCGCTCTTCTCATTCCTGCTCTGATTATTTGGCTGATCTGTAAAAAAAGAGCCGGTGAGTTTGGAGAATTTCTCATATTATATATCAACAGACAAACCATCCAAAACATCTAAGTATTTACAGATAAAATGAGAAATCAGTGAGTTATCAGAAATAATGTTTCTATTCTGCAGCGCTAGAATTCTTCCGGACTCTTTTAGAAATCGATTGTTGTGTTTGGTTTGTGGGTTTGATCATAACTATTCCCATGACATTATGTTTCAGGTGTCAGAAGAGCGACTGATGACTCTGTGGTGAGTTTTGTTGGTTGATCTATGAGTTATTAAAAACCATAAGCTCCACAGAGGACTGACTCTGAAATATCAAACTCATATTAGTCACATTAGATCAGGACAAGTTACTATATTTCTACTGTTTCTGCTCTAAAGCTCACAGATAGAAGTAAATATAATGAATCAATGACACAATAAACATTTCCATTCATCCTGCTCCCAGTCAACAATATGATTCATATCATAGCAATATGTTTTCATATCTGTGTGTATTTGATGGTTACTGTGGTAATTATCCTGTCATTGGATCTGTCATCCTAACATCATGTCTGTATAATACATTTTCACTAAACCTGAAGGTTTTACACATATTTGAGCTAAACATTTGCAGCTCCTGTGTAAAATAATGAGCCTGCTTCACACAGTAGTGATGGATGGGTCTTTAACAGCTTGATTTGCTGTATTTTCATTGATGTTTAGGAGCAGACAGATGATGTGACTTATACTGAAGTTACTACGTACAGTAAAAACAGAGCCAAAAAGAACAAGGTGAGCAAACACTTCTTGATCTTCCATCAATGTCTTCTCTTAACATGACCTGTATCACTTTTATTACATGCAGTTCTTCTAAATCTGTGTCTTGAACTGAGCTCAGACTACATGCTGTAATAATTGTGCATTAAAACAGTGACTGTGATGTTGATTCAGGTTCGCTGTGATGATAAAGTGACTTATGCTTCCATCAGAGGATCAAAAGCTGGAGATCAGGAAAACTGAAGTCAACTTTATGCCTCTGTGAACAAGAACCATCACAAATCAGACAAATAATTAAACAGAAAACACATGAACAGAGGAATATGAACCTTATATAATTGACCCCTATTGGTTTGATTCAGTGCCATTGTAAATACTTGCAATGTCTTTTGCATGTTAAAGGTCCCATATTGTCAAAACTGAAATTTCCTGGCTTTTTTCATGATAACAGAGATGTAACTACCATATAAGTTTCAAAACAGTCAATCCACAGTAAAGTACGCACAGCCTGCATAAAGTAGCTGTGTCTTTTCACGAGCCCTTGTGACTTCCGTAAAAATCTGACGTCCGAACTATTCAGTCACTGCCTTCAGTCTCCATCCCGAGCACCGGCCACCGTCCTTTAGCCAAACCCCCAAACAACATCACGTCCATGCCATTACTGAGCAACAACAACACGGAAACATGTCGAAAAGGTTAACTTTAACAGACGAAACCAGATCAGCTGACCTGTAACACTCTCACTCAAAGGATGGACGATCTGACAGGATTGTTACTATGAGGTGGATCACGTCTAACATGTATAGTAAAGACAAACTCACCGTGTCTATCTAGTCATGATGAAGATGTAAATACACTTCAGTTTCAGCAAGCAACTATTTTTACAGCTACATTATTATTCCAGCCACAATTAATCACAACAATGTATATACAATTACAAATGATAAATCGTCAGTTTGTTGTTTTACACACATGCACACAGACATTATTTCATACACGACATAGTGAGATGCAAGAAATCTTCAGACGCGCCCATAACAACAAAAGACAATACTTTATTGAACCTTTTCTGATAAGAAGTGTGCGCTACAAACGCAAGCATTTTTGATAATCGTTTCTGTCCAGTACGCTCGTTTTATCTCGTTTAACCACAGCTGTCATTGTTTTTTTGTCTGGCAGTGGCAGCAGGTATGTGTTAAAATTTCTAATTTGAGGCTGTATTACGTCGATTCTGACACCCAACATCACAACAAGATGATATTAGCTCCTTATGTAGCTGAATCTGCGCTGGTTTGAATGGCCTCCAGTTCTCCCTTTGTTTTGCTTCCAGCTAGCGCTGTGACGTAATTGTGATGTTGGCCCTACATGACCCTAGTTACCTGTGGTTGGCCTAGCCATGCGTCACTCAGAAAACAACAGGCCAATCAGAAGAGAGGCTCATGAATATTAATTAGACAGGCCAAAATCAACCTGTTCTTAGGAGCTCCTGAGAGAAGAGCTGTAAAAATATAATGAGATGGTTTTTGGTACTTATACCGCAAATATATATTCTTAAGGACATCAACACCTAAAACTCCAGAAAGGTGTACATTATGGGACCTTTAAGAAACAAGCTCTGATTTATTTGTAGTTTTTGGTTATTCTGCTCAATTTGACATGTTTTTGTACAGTAGCTGACTGTGTGTCTTTATTATTAATTCAGGATCTGCAGAGTAAAGTAAAAAATGGAGGACAGTTTTACTCTCTTAGATTCTCATTAAATCATCTAGAGCCGGTTGTTCAAAAGTAATCTGGTCATATTTCAGCTGTTGGATTGGATCAAATCTTGAAAATGTGTTGCTCAAAAGAAGAAAATGATTCTGAAATTGGATTAGATCACAAAATCCAGTCTTGGTTTTGATCAGGATCAGATCATCAGTTTGTGTTGTTCAAAAGTTTTTAGTAAGATTGGGATACCTTTGATACTAAAAAAAAATCAGGATTACACTGATCCCAGCAGAAGGGTGGATTTCAGGAACAAAAATGAAGTAAGCTTTAAAACTGGTCCAAAATACAACATTTGTTACAATACTGGATAGCAAAAATGGGATTTCAAAATACAGATTATACTGATCCAGATTGAGCTTTTTGAACAACTGGCCCCTATTGTCTCGAATGGCTAATTAACTCTCAGCTTGCACTAATTATGAGAACAGGCAAAGCTACATGATGAAGTAAGTGTTTATGACAGCAATGCTAATCTGGTGCTTGAACCATTTGAGAGGCTGTTTGTAATATTATGTTTTATTTGTCAACAATAAAAAGCCTTTATCAAACATGTATATGTATAGTGATATTTTCCATCATTATTATATAAGCTAGGTCAAGAAAAATCTTTTAATTTCTACTGGATCTGCCAGTTTTTCTAAGAGTCAATTGATTATTACAGTTTTTTACGATCGCTATGACATTTTTTTCAATACTTCTAACAATTTTCCTCAACTCTTAACACACCAACACACTTGCAACACACAATTGACAAAACAGATAATTTCATGCTCAAAATCGCACATTGCTAACTAAACTCTAACACTAATTTTCAAATTACAATAATACACTAACACAATACACTACATCTACCAAAACACTGCAAACATGTCTCAAAATCAAATTATTATTCCAAAACACTAACACATGTTCTCTTCCAACATGAGCATTTAGTCAATCATAGCACAACATCATAAAAATACTAACATCAAATGGAATTACAGAAACTGCATTATTTTACGTGTCAGGTCTGACCTTATACAATAGACAGTATATCGCATTGATCATAGATTGTGTTTTACACTACAGTTTCCTTTTCTTTTTGGGTTTAGTAAATGCATGCATTTTGTTTATTTTGCTGCAGAAATTCAGTACAAAAAAATTGAATGACCCATCTCAGAGTAGCTTTATAGAATGAACAGTTTATGGGGGGGGGGGGACAGAGACAGAATTTCTGCATTACAGTAAAGGCTGTATTTGCAACAGGACATTAGAAAAACAAGAAAGAAAACAAGAATGCAAGAAAAAAAAATGCAATATAGCTGTCATTTATTATGTGAATATACAAACAGAAAAGCCCAGAGAAGAATTTAAATAAATAAAATGTAATCTAATCTGCCTGGTATTCTGCGTTTGGCCACATGTTCTCATCCACATCACATCTGATATCTTCTCTGGCAAGGCATCTTGGGAAGAATCTTTTGGTATACCTTACCCACCCCTGGCAGTGTTCAGCTGTGATGTCTTGGCATGCAGCATTTACGATGGTCAAAAACCTTCCATCTCCAGGCTCAGAAAATCTCCTCAATGGGGTTGAGGAAAGGGGTGTAAGTGGCAACAAAACGGGGCATCTGTCACGATTCACAAGGCAGAGACACGAGGGTAAGTGATCAAACAACAGGTTTATTAACAGGTTGGGGCTGAAGGGAAGAGGCAACAGTCCAGAGGTGAGTAATTAGTGTGTAGAAGAGTTTCAAGTCTCTTAGCTGTAAGGTAACGGGTGATAAGCTTGGGCGGCCATGGCGGATCGGGGAGCATGGGCGGCCATGGCGGATCAGGGAGCTTGGGCGGCCATGGCGGATCAGGGAGCTTGGGCGGCCATGGCGGGTCCGCCTCCGAGGCCGTGGCCCCAGCCTCTATGGCTGGAGCCCTACTACCCCCCCAAAAATAATTCCTTGGGGAAAGTAGGGGCTCGATCGGGCACTTGAGGGTGCTCTGGAAGTGCGGACACTGGAGGGCGCTGTCGAGGAGCGGGCCCTGGAGGGCGCTGTCGAGGAGCGGGCCCTGGAGGGCGCTCTGGAGGTGCAGGCACAGCCAAGCGCTTTCGAGGGACTGGCACTGGAGCGTGCGTCAGACTTACGTGTGCCGCTGATTGCGGCGTTAATTTCCCCACGGACAGCGGGCTTGGGAGAGCCGTGAACGGCGACAGGCTTGAGTGAACCGTGAACGGCAGCGGACCTTGACTCAGCGGCGGCCAGCGATTCGGGGCTTACAGTTTCATCCACATCTCCAACAGTGAGGGACGAACCACTCTGCAGCATAACACAGTAAATATACTGAGCGAGGGAATAAGAGTTAGCTGCTGTGGGTACCTGACCAACCAGATTGTCGTTGAGCCCCAGCCAGAAAAGAGTCTTCAATGCCAACTCATTCCAGGGCACAAGATGAGAGAGTCTGATAAACTCCTCCACGTATTCCTCGATGAGGCGGCCATCCTGAGCACGGGTATAGAGCAGCTCGGCAGGATCAAAAAAAATGGACCCCATCCTGCAGTGTTGTATGTTGTGGGTCTGATCTTCTGTCACGATTCACAAGGCAGAGACACGAGGTAAGGGATCAAACAACAGGTTGGGGCTGAAGGGAAAGAGGCAACAGTCCAGAGGTGAGTAATTAGTGTGTAGAAGGGTTTCAAGTCTCTTAGCTGTAAGGTAACAAGTGATTGTCTCTTGCAGGTGGTCCAGAGGAGTGAAGGAGAGGTGGAGAATGGGAACAGTGGAGCGATGGAGCATCGAAGGGGTAAGTAAGCACAGTTAAGTAAACAGGAGAAGACAGGTAACGCAAACTGTAGACCAGACGATTAGGCTGTGGGGAGAGTAGAGTGATATAGGGAGTCTAATGAGCTGAGACAGGTGCGGGCAATCAGAATTAGGGTGATTAGGATCAGGTGTGCACTGGGGCTGATGACTGAGGTGACAGAAACTCCCTGACAACATCATCCTCGGATGGGCATCAAACCAGGCTGTGACTGCATGGGAATTGTGGAATGCCACATTGTCCCATGTGATCACATACATTGACAGGTCTCCCACCTGTCCCCTTTCTACCTCTGGCACAAGTCTTTTGTGCAGGTCTTCTAAAAACAGGAGAAGGCAGTCGTGTTGTATGGGCCAATCACACATTTATTCAGGAGTGCAGCATTGTTGGAGATTACGGCGCACATGGTGATGTTGGCTCCTCTCTGGCCCAGCACGGTAACTGTGGCCCTTTTGCCAATTATGTCTCTTAATTGGCCGATGCCTTTTCGCCAAGTTGAAGCCAGCCTCGTCAACGTAGATCATTTCATGAGGGACTTGATTGGCCTCCAACTCCATGACTCTCTGAAAGTAATCAGACACAGTGTGTGTAAATGCTTTACTGTATGTGCTACAGTACTCCAGGTTTATAGAGTAGTTTACTGCAAAACACACTATGTAGTGTACAGTAATGACTGTATTGCATAACCTTACCTGGACATATTGGCAACATAGTTCTTTGATGCGTTCACTGTTCCTTTCAAAATTAACTTTGTATAGTTGTTTCACTTGGACTCTGTGTTTAGTGTCCGAGAAATGGAAGGTTGTCTTCTACAACTCTCGACTGAATGTCCTTTAATTTAATTTCATTGTCAGCAATCACCATGTTGACATTAGCAATTCCTGTTCTTCATTTAGGAGCTTTCCTCTGCTCCCTGAGGGAGGTAGATGTTGAATCCACTTTGCAGTAGGAGAAGCTCTCCTACAATATCCTATCTTTTGGTTTCTCAAAAAATCTGTCCATCCAGAGGGTAGGCTCTGCCCCTGCCTTCATCTTCAGGCAGGATCAGCCTAAATCTGTGGATAAATTCGGATAAAGGACGGGATTTCTGAGTCTTTCTGATAGAACCTCAACACCTGAATGTGTTTCCTAGTGTCAGTGTTCTGTCACTTCGGTCTAGTGTTATTCATGGTTTTGTGACAGAGCCCTGACATTCCCGTCATGTCCTGTTTTCATGTGAGCGTGCAGCTTTGAGTGTGCTCTCTCGTCTGCATGCATTGTTTCGTGTTGTAGCGTGGTGTTCAGATCCCGGCACTCATGTCTTGAGTTTCAGTTTCGTGTCAGGGTTCAGACACTCATGCTCCATGTTCTGTCTTGTTGTGTGAGCATGCGGTCTTGAGTTCGCTCGGCCGCACGCTCTTCTGTCCATGTGTGTTGTGTTTTGTGTTGTTGCACGCAGTTCGTGTTTTTATCATTGTGGTTCATTCATATTTGTGCTTCATTGTGAAGACCACGGGAACCAGATGAGTCCTCTGCACAATCTGACTTTGCTGCAGTTGGAATTGAACTGCTGGTTTGGTCTGGCCAGAGGAGAATTAGCCCCCCCGGACTGAGCCTGGTTTCTCCCAAGGTTTTTTTTCTCCATTCTGTCACCGATGGAGTTTAGGTTCCTCTGGCTTGCTTAGTTGGGGACACTTCATTTCCAGCAATATCGTCGACCAGATTGAACTTTTTGAACTGAACTGAGCTGGACGATGACATCACTGAATTCAATAATGAAATGCCTGTAACTGAAAATTGAGTGTTTAATCTTGTCATTTTACACTATTGACACACTATTTTCCTATTTTGATATTGTGAAGTTGCTTTGACACAATCTGTATTGTTAAAAGGGCTATATAAATAAAGGTGACTTGACTTGACTATTGTAGGGCAGGGATGGGCAACTTCGGTCCTGGAGGGCTGGTGTCCTGCAGAGTTTAGCTCCAACCCTAATCAATGTGTTCAAGATCACTAGAAAGTTACAGGCAGGTGTGTTTAAATAGGGTTGGAGCTAAACTCTGCAGGACACCGGCCCTCCAGGACCGAAGTTGCCCATGCCTGTAGGGAATATGAATGAGAGTATAGGGCACGGCTGTCCAAACTCAGTCCTTGAGGTCCGGTGTCCTGCAGAGTTTAACTCCAACCCTAATTAAACACACCTGAAGCAGCTAATCAAGGTCTTACTAGGCATACTAGAACCTTCCATGCAGGTGTGTTGAGGCAAGTTGGAGCTAAACACTGCAGGACACCGGCCCTCCAGGACCGAGTTTGGACAGCACTGGTATAGGGTATGATTTCACATACAGCCGGAGTATTTTACTAGGGAGCCTCCAACTGTGTGTATATATCAATGATAACAACAAATATAACACATTTTTCATCATCTGCATCTGTCATGTAATAATTTTCAAAAGATTCAGATTCATTTTCATGTGTGTGTGAGTGTGTGTGCGTGCGTGTGCGTGTGTGTGAGTGTGAGTGTGCGCGCGCGTGTGTGTGTGTGTGTGTGTGTGTGTGTGATGGGTTAAATGAGAGCACAAATTCTGAGTATGGGTTATTATACTTGTCCACACGTCATGCCACTTTATAATATTTTCAGAGCGCTGATCTCACTGTTGATTTTTGGAAACATGTTATTGTTGGCCATGAGAACTGTGTTTGTTTGACCGCACAGGTTATTAAAGAAACAAACTTAAAGAAAGAAGAGAAACTGGCATCTGAACTCACACACAACTGTTGATCTCTGAATCCAGTTTGGACTGATGCCTGTGAATTCTCACACATTAAGGGAGCATTTACATGACTAAAAATGGAGACATCATCAAAGTCAAAGTCAAAGTCAGCTTTATTGTCAATTCTACCACATGTACCGTACATACATACAGAGAATTGAAATTGCATTACTCTCTTACTCCCTGGTGCATACAGATAACACTAAACACTAACAGCAGAATGCACAAATATACAAATAAGGACATGTAGAAAAAAATACAAATAAAAATAATAAAAAATAGATAAAGTGGCATAAGGCACATGGTAGATAGTGCAAACCAGTGAAGTACACAGACAGTGCAGAATATGAATGGTGTAGTGCAAAGAGCTTATTAAGTCTATTCTATTTAAAGTGACAAAAAGAGAGCAGTCTTTATTCAGACTGTCAGAAGAGGTAGTTGAATGAGGTCAGTCCAATGCTGTACAAAGTGACTGGTGCTTGTCACTGTGTGTGTGTGTGTGTGTGTGTGTGTGTGTGTGTGCGTGTGCGTGTGCGTGTGCGTGTGCGCGTGCGGGGGGGGGGGGGGGGGGTCAGAGTTCAGTGGTGCGTGGTGTAAGAGAGGGGAGGGGGGGCAAGGACGGGAGGGAGTTCAGCTTCCTGACAGCCTGGTGGATGAAGCTGTCCTTCAGTCTGTTGGTCCTGGCCTGGAGACTCCGCAGTCTCCTCCCTGATGGTAGCAGACTGAAGAAGCTGTGGGTCGGGTGGGTGGTATCACCTGCAATGTAGAGGGCTTTGCGGGTGAGACGGGTGCTGTAGATGTCCTGGAGGGAGGGGAGAGAGACACCAACAATCTTCTCAGCTGCTCTCACTATCCGTTGAAGGGACTTGCGGCAGGACGCGTTGCAGGCGCCATACCACACAGTGATGCAGCTAGTCAGAATGCTCTCGATGGTGCCTCTGTAGAAGGTGCACATGATGGGGGCCGGGGCTCTGGCTCTTCTGAGTTTGCGGAGGAAGTAGAGACGCTGTTGTGCTTTCTTGGCTAGTGCTGCAGTGTTGTTGGTCCAGGAGAGGTCCTCTGTGATGTGTACACCCAGGAACTTGGTGCTGCTCACTCTCTCCACGGTCGCACCATTGATGGTCAGAGGAGCATGCAGAGAGTGCACTCTCCTGAAGTCAACGACAATCTCCTTCGTCTTCTCCACATTCAGAGAGAGATTGTTGTCACTGCACCACCCGGCCAGGCAGCTCACCTCGCTCCTGTAGTTTGTCTCATCTCTGTTGCTGATGAGACCCACCACAGTCATGTCATCCGCAAATTTAATGAAGAGGTTGGAGTTGTGTGACGGTGTGGGAAAGGGAAAAAAAGGGAAAGGGAAGTGGTGTGTGGCCAAGTATGGTGACCCATACTCGGAATTTGTCCTCTGCATTTAACCCATCCAAGTGCACACTCACAGCAGTGAACACACACCCGGAGCAGTGGGCAGCCATATTGCGGCGCCCGGGGAGCAGTTGGGGGATCGGTGCCTTGCTCAAGGGTCTCACCTCAGTCGTGGTATTGAAGGTGGAGAGAGCACTTGTTATTCACTCCGTGTGCAGTCGTGGGTCAGCAGAGTGAAGAGGAGGGGGCTCAGCACACATCCTTGGGGGGCCCCTGTGTTCAGTGTGATGGTGCTGGATGTGTTACTGCCGACCCGTACTGCCTGAGGTCTCCCGGTCAGAAAGTCCAACAGCCAGTTGCACAGCGACGTATTGAGCCCCAGCTGGACCAGTTTATGGATGAGCTGTTGAGGGATGATTGTGTTGAATGCTGAACTGAAGTCTATGAACAGCAATCTGACATACGTGTCCGTTTTGTCTAGGTGTGTGAGGGCTGGGTGGAGGGCAGTGGCGATGGCATCATCGGTCGAGCGATTGGACCTATATGCAAACTGGAAGGGGTCCAGGGAGGGGGGGAGGACAGACTTGATGTGCTGCATGACTAACCGTTCAAAGCACTTCATGAGAATAGGAGTGAGTGCTACTGGACGGTAGTCATTGAAGCAGGATGGAGATGACTTCTTCGGGACTGGAATGATGGTGGTAGCTTTGAAGCATGTGGGGACAACAGCCTGACTTAGTGAGATGTTGAAAATGTCTGTGAAGACATCAGTGAGTTCCACTGCACAGTCTCTCAGTACACGCCCAGGAATGTTGTCAGGACCCGGAGCTTTGCGTGCATTGATCCTGCTGAGGGATCTCCTCACGCTGTCTGGGGACAGCGACATCACCTGGTCGCCGGGAGGAGGTAGAGTCTTCTGTGCAGTGGTGCCGTTTTGTTCCTCAAAGCGAGCAAAGAAGGCATTCAGCTCGTTCAGCAGGGGGATGGTGCTGTCACAGGTCTGTGGTGGGGGCTTGTAGTCCGTAATGGTCTGAATCCCCTGCCACAGGCTCCGAGTGTCTCTGCTGTCGCTGAAACGATGGGCTATCCTCCTGGAGTACTGTCTCTTGGCCTCTCTGATGCCGCGGGATAGGTTGGCTCTAGCTGTCTTCTGGCCCTCCTCATCTCCAGCTCTAAAGGCAGCATTCCGAGCCTTCAGAAGTCTGTAGACCTCCCCTGTCAGCCACGGCTTCTGGTTGGCCCGGACAGTGATAGACTTTGTGACCGTTACATCATCAATACACTTGGTGATGTAGGCAGTGACAGTCTCTGAGTACTCTTGGAGGTCTGTAGTATTGTTATATGTGGCAGCCTGCTTAAACATAGCCCAGTCAGTGGTGTCAAAACAGTCTTGAAGTGCCTCTGACGACCCTTCAGGCCACACTTGTATCTGTTTGTGTACTGGTTTGATAGCTTTAACGAGCGGTCTGTATGCAGGCATTAGCATGACAGTGATGTGGTCTGAGGCTCCTAGGTGGGGGAGGGGGAGGACCTTGTAAGCTCTTCTCTGTGTGGTGTAAACAAAATCCAGGGTACTTTTTCCCCTTGTTGGAAAGTCTATATGTTGGTGAATTTTTGGGAACACACTCCTTAAGTCTGTGTGGTTGAAATCCCCAGCCAAGATGAGAAAAGCATCTGGGTGGGCTGTCTGCTGCCCACTGATGTGCTGGTACAGATCATTTAGTGCCTCACTCCTATTGTTGTTATTGGAGCTGGGAGGGATGTATACAGCAACGAGCAGTATGGCTGTAAATTCCCTCGGTAGATAGAATGGCCGGCACTTAATAATCATAAACTCCACCAGGGGTGAGCAGTGTTTGCAGACCACAACAGCGTCGCGACACCATGCATCATTGATGTAAATACAAAGCCCGCCGCCGCGACTGTTGTGCGCGCCGCCATCTTGGATACCATATGCATGCATATGGATATCATATGCATGCATATATTCAAACATCAGCAACTACTGGGCTGGCATGCATAATACAGCATTTTTAGTCATTTTCAGTCATGGATCTGTGTGAAGAACATTGCTTTCTGTGTGCAAATCTTTTAAAAAATGCAAAGAAGAAACGTTTCTGTTTTTAGTGCATCATTGTCGTGTAAATTCCCGCTCAGATGCCAGTTCCTCTTCTTTCTTTCTGGTGTCTTTAACAACTTGTGTGGTCAAACTAACTGGTTGTGTTGTGATTATGATTATATTTAGTGTTGCACAAAAGTCTTGACTGCAATAGTTGCAAAAGTCTTATAGGCTCCGTTCAGAGTCTGAGTCCCAGCGTTCCTTTACTGTGGAAATTTAGCTCCTCTGTGTAATTGAGTGTGGTTACTGTGGGCTGTACACTTAGTGTGACATGTTTCTGTAGTATTTTCAGAGCTGTGATCTCACTGTTGTTACTGTGATCATCTCTGAACCCAGATCAGTCTGAATCTGGACACTCACGCTGGTCTTTATGTGATTGTCTGTCTGAACACCGGAAGCTGATGAGCAGAGGAGGAACTGATGATGTTAAAGAAAGAAAGACTGACAGAACGAGAAGATGGCTGATACGTGTGATCTGTGTCTGCTGGGACTGATCTTTCTCTCTTCACTTCTCACAGGTAAACACATTTCTACACGCTCTTTAAAGAGTTTGAACATGCTTTATTCTTCCTGACAGTCATGTTCAGATCTCAGACTCACATTTATAAACTGAAATCTGACTCTGAGAATGACCTGCTGTCACAGGAGTTTGATTATGAAGCTTGTATGGATTATTCCTGAATGAACTAAAACTAGACAGTTTCACACTCATACATCTGATGCTGAATTATCTTCATATCAAGAGTGTGTTTGTGGTCTTCCGGTTTCACGATGTAGTGAGAGGTTGCGCGGTGTTTGTGCTCTGAATTTTGTGCTTAATTAGTACTTACTGCAGATGTCTTTACATATAATTTGCACGTGAAACTGTGTCTTTGGTGTCCAGGGAGAAGAACTAATAGAGAAATGGGCAAAAATACTAAACCTGGCTGTGCTAAAAACCAAGAAGCTTCAAGTAAAGACGGTGAAGCATCCGACATGGCGGTGGCACCTGTTCCTTTAACGGTAGAAGTGCTTGTGTTAGAGCTCGAGAAGTCAAGGCGAAGTTTGTCAGACGAATTCACAGCTTTGCTGAACTCATCTTTATCCCCTCTACAAACAACTTTGGGCAGCATCCATAGCACGTTGGCCCCACACACCACCACTATTTCGGAGATGGAGACGGCTCTCACTGACCATAGCGGCAGGATTACGGCGTTGGAGACCGAAGTCACTTAGTTGAAGGCCAAATTAACGGTGGCGTCGGACTTAAATGCAATGCTTGGGTCTGCTGTGGATGATCTGGTCTCCCGTTCGAAACAACAAAATCTGCGAGTGATAGGTTTCCCGGAAGGGATCGAGGGCAGAAACCCAAGAGAATTTATCATGGACTTCTTTAAAACTGCGAAAGATGTTCTGTCAGCCCCTCCTGAAATTGATTGCGCCCATCAAAGTTTGGCACCCAAGCCCCATCAAGGCGATAGACCGTGGTCGTTCATAGTCTGATTTCATAGATTTTTGGATAAAGGCACTGTGCTGCGCTGGGCCAAGGAACACAAAGAGATCTCCTATCAAGTCAAGTCAAGTTGAGCTTGACTTGACTTGAGTCAAGGCCATCAAGGCCATACCATAAAGATCTACGAGGACTTCAGCGTGGGTATCGCCAGTAAGCACGCAGAATTCAACAGAGTGAAGTCGAATCTGTACAAGAAGGGTATACGCTTCGGTATGATTTATCCAGCCCGTCTGTGCATAACTCATAATGGTGAGCATGTCTTTGACACCCCGGAGGCAGCTGAACGTTACTTTCAGGAACACATTCAAGACTGATAATGTTCAGTTGCGTTGCCCGGTTTCAACAGACAGCGATAATAGACTAGTTCATAAAATGAGTCTCTATGCTGTCTCTATGTGCGCCAGTTAACCTGGTTCATGGATAATTTTTCATATGCTTTCCCTTATTTACAACGATTGCTTGTGACAGACTGCTTTTGTATTCCCTGACATACAAATGGACAGTTGTTATTAGTAGTTTGTTTTATGATTAGTGGTATTATCATTCTAGATATTACTACTGTGCAACTCGTGATGGATTCTATGGCGAGTTTAGGATGTTTGTTTCTTCTAAGATTGTTCATATTTTTGTGGAGGAGAATTATTACTTAATCGTTTTGTTTTCCTTTTTTCTTCAGTTTACAGGGGTTTCTTTAAACCATAGAAATGGCTGGTTTAAACACAGGGCTAAGTAGTAGAGGATTTTCTGTCAAACTAGTCAGTTGGAATGTACGAGGCTTAGGAGGACCAATTAAATGTTCTAGAGTGTTTTCCCATTTTAAGAATTTGAATTCTGATATTGTTTTTCTTCAGGAAACACATCTGCGTATTGAAGACCACATTAGATTAAGAAAGCCTTGGATAGGCCAGGTGTTTCATTCTAACTTTAACAGCAGAGCCAGAGGTACTGCTATTGTTATGCATAAACGAGTTAATTTCTCCCCCTCTCAGATTATTGCAGATCCTGAGGGACGTTATGTCATAGTCGTTGGTAGTCTTTTCCACATCTTAGTTGTGTTTGTAAACATTTATGCCCCAAACTGGAATAATCCCAAATTTTTTACTTAAACTTAAACTCTCATTATTTTATACTGGGAGGCGATTTCAATTGTGTTATGGACCCAAGGTATGATCGGTCAAATCCTAACACTTTAGAGCAAACAGCTATGGCTAAGGCAGTGTCAGCATTTATGGATCAGATTGGTTGTGTTGATCCATGGCGCTATCTTAACCAATCAAAAAAGGAATTTTCTTTTTTTTCTAGTGTTCACTTAACTTACTCACGTATTGACAATTTTTTTCTTAGATAAAGCTCTCTTGCCATTAGTTAGTTATTCTGAATATTCAGCTATAGTTATTTCGGATCATGCCCCACATTCTCTCAACCTGAATTTTACTCATATTAAAGGGAGAACAAATCAGTGGAGGTTCGATTCGGGATTATTAACAGATGAACAATTCTGTGAGTATATCAGTAATAATATTGATGTATTTATTGAGACTAATAAGTCAGAATCTGTCTCACCGTCTTTATTATGGGAAACATTCAAAGTGGTAATTCGAGGTCATGTTATTTCATATATGGGTTATAAGTACAAGCAAAGAAAACAAAAATTACGAGACTTGGTTAATTCCATTGTTGAGATTGACAGGCAGTGTCTTAAGAATCCTACGCCTGAGCTGTATGCAAAGTTGGAGTTAAAAACGGAATTTGATTTGCTTTGTACAAAGAATGCTGAATTTGTGCTTCGAAGAACTAAGGCTACTTATTATGAGTATGGAGACAAAGCTTTTAGAAATCTGTCATCATCCCTGTGCCTAAGAACAATAAACCCTCTTGCCTGAATGACTATCGTCCAGTTGCCCTCACATCAACAGTCATGAAGGTTTTTGAGAGACTTTTAAAGAAACACATATGCTCCTCCATCCCCGCTACCTTGGACCCTCTTCAGTTTGCCTATCGTCCAAATAGGTCTACTGATGATGCCATCTCTCAGGTACTGCACTCCTCCCTCACACATATTGACAGCAAAAATGGCAACTATGTCAGACTTCTATTCATTGACTATAGCTCAGCTTTCAATACTATAGTCCCACCAAGCTAGCTGTCAAACTCTCAGACCTCGGCCTAAACACTACACTCTGTGACTGGATCCAAGACTTCCTCACCGGCAGACCACAAGTGGTGAAAATGGGCCAGTTCACCTCCAACTCCATCACCTTGAACGTAGGAGCCCCGCAGGGCTGCGTTCTGAGTCCCCTGCTCTACTCTCTCTACACACACGACTGTGTGTCCTCTCACAGCTCCACTTCTATTGTTAAATTTGCTGACGATACTGTGGTTCTGGGCCTCATTTCCAACAATGATGAGACCGCATACTTGGGTGAGGTGGAGAGACTAACATCATGGTGCCAGGACAACTGTCTCTCTCTGAACGTGAGCAAAACTAAAGAGCTGATTGTAGACTTCAGAAAGAGACAGCAGCGGCCCTACACTCCTCTTGTGATCAGCGGGACCCCTGTGGAAAGGGTGAGCAGCTTCAAGTACCTCGATGTAAACATCTCCGAGGACCTGACTTGGACTGCACACATTCAAACACAGGTCAAGAAAGCCAGGCAAAGACTGTACCATCTGCGACAGCTGAGGAAATTCAGGGTCTCACCAGCAATCCTGAAAACTTTCTATTCAGGGGCCATAGAAAGTGTATTGACTCAGTGCATCTCAGTGTGGTACAGTAACGCCACAAATCAGGACTGCAAAGCCCTGCAGAGAGTCGTGCGCTTAGCTGAGTGCATCTCTGGGTCTGCCCTCCCCTCTCTGCAGGACATCTACCTCAAACGCTGCAAAAGCAGAGCTGCAAAAATAATCAAGGACTCAAATCACCCCGGTAACCGTCTTTTCATCTCACTGCCATCTGGCAAGCGCTTCAGGAGCATGATGGCAAAAACTGAGAGACTGAGGAGGAGCTTCTATCCACAGGCCATCAGGCTCCTGAACTCAGTCTCCTAACATCTACAGGACTCATTTAATTAACTGTAACACCCATCTTTCTCCATCTTCCACATTGCTACTATGTGTACATACCCGGTACAACCTGTTTGCACATTCCTCTTGTACATCCCTGGTTATATTAATATTTATTAAATCCACATTAGACTGTATTGCACATTTTAGTTCATTGCACATTTTACTCATTTTATTTTATTGTTTTTACTTATTATTATTTTTTTTATCTTATTCCTACCTATATTTAAATATATGCTCCTGTGTTATGTATCATCTTTTATTTTTATTTTCTTGCACTGTCCATTGAGTGGACCTGTCCTGACCTACATTTCACTACTGATTATATCCTGTATGATTGTGTATGTGACCAATAAACAAGAACCTTGAACCTTGAGCTGGCCGATTACTGGCATCTCAGCTTAAGGGACTAGCTGCTTCGTGTCTAATTACTCAGATCTATGATTCTTCTGGCTCTTCAACTAAAAATCCATTGATATCAATGTTTTTTTCTCTTATTATTCCAACCTTTATAAATCAGAATCTCCTGGGGATGATTCCACCATGGATCATTTTTTAGACAGTCTAGATACTCCTCGTATTGATGCAGCTGTAGCTGATGATCTTGATAAGCCTCTACAGTTAGATGAGATTTTGAAATGTCTTCATCTTATGCAAAGTGGTAAGGCAGCAGGTCCAGATGGCTTTCCGATTGATTTTTATAAAATGTTTGCCAAACAACTAGCACCTTTATTGTTAGACATGTATTCTTTAGTCAATGGCTCTCTTCCCTTAACTCTCACTCAGGCTTCTATTTCGTTTATACTTAAGCGTGATAAGAACCCAGTTGATTGTGGCAGTTGGAGGCCTATAAGTTTGTTAAATTCAGATGTTAAATTATTAGCCAAGTTGCTGGCCTGCCGTCTGGATCCCTGTTGGCGACAATTATCTTCAAATATTCGACGTCTCCTAAATATAATTTTTTCTCCATCCACTTCTGCAACCGGTGAGATGATTATTTCATTGGATGCAGAAAAGGCTTTTGACCGAGTCGAGTGGAACTATTTATTCACTATACTAGACAGATTTGGTTTTGGCTCTTTTTTTACATCATGGATACGTCTTCTGGACACCACACCTGTTGCCAGTGTTAGAATTAACTTTTTGTTTTCACAATATTTTCCCCTCTCTAGAGGCACCCGTCAAGGGTGTCCTCTTTCTCCATTATTGTTTGCCTTAGCAATAGAACCTTTTTCTATAGTTTTGAAAAATGCTTTTCTCTTTTCAGGTATCACTCGGGGAGGGATAGAACATTGTGTCTCATTCTATGCTGATGATCTTCTGCTTTATATTTCAAACCCGGTCGGCTCGGTCTCTGATTTGTTGCATATTTTTAACACTTTTGGATCCTTTTCTGGATATAAGCTTAATATAAATAAAAGTGAATGTTTCCCAGTTAATAATTTGGCTAAACAAATTCCAGCTGGGGCGTTGCCATTTCAGTTATCCTCTACAAAGTTTCGTTACCTGGGAGTAAATATTTCACATTCACTTGATCTATTACAGGGTTCCTCAAATCTTTCCCTGGAGGGCCAATCTGCTGCAGAGTTTAGCTCCAACCCTGATCAAACTCACCTACCTGTGAGTTTCTAATGATCGTGAAGACTCTGATTAGCATGCTCAGGTGTGTTTGATTAGGGTTAGAGCTAAACTCTGCAGGAGTGGGCCAGATTTGAGGATGCCTGATCTATTATATCAATATTTTTTTCTAAATTGCTCACACAAGTTAAATTAGATTTGCAACGTTGGGATAAGTTTCCTCTTACTTTATTTGGTAGAATTCAATCAATTAAAATGAATATTTTACCTAGGTCTTTGTTCCTTTTTCAGACCCTCCCAGTCTTTTTACCCAAGTCCTACGTTAAACTGCTAGATGGGGCTATATCTACTTCTATATGGCAGGGCAGATCTCCTAGGCTAAGTAAGACATATCTTCAGAGACATAAAAAAGATGGAGGTCTAGCACTGCCTAATTTTTTGATTTATTACTGGGCAGCAAATATTAGCAAAATTCATAGCTGGTAGAACTCTCCCCATTTAGATTGGTGTAAGTTAGAAGCACAGTCCTGTTCTTCATCTTCACTCCCTGCCTTGGTGTGTGCTCCTATATCCAGTCGCCCTTCAAAGTGTACTACAAATCCAGTAGTATGCACATCTCTTAGGATCTGGAGGCAATTCAGACAACATTTTACACTCGCTGCTCCTTCTCTTTATGGCCCTAATTACAAGAATAATTTATTTATTCCTTCAACTCTAGATTCTGCTTATGCTTCATGGGAAAACAAAGGCCTTGTATATTTTTCTGATTTATTTATTGGAGTTTTCACAACTCTTTCTGATCTTTCAGTAAAATTCAGTATACCACAATCTAACTTGTTGAGTTTCTTTCCAGTACGTAACTTCGTTCATTCTCACTGTCCTTCTTTTCCACTCTTGCCTGAACCCTTGCCTGGTTTTTTTTATTTATGTGGTGTTTTTTTATTTATTTATTTTGTATTAATGTACTTCAGTTTTATTCTCCTCCTTTGGGGTGGGTGGGGGGTAGGGTTCACTGAGGGTTGTGACTGTTTATGTTTGTGTCCGCCCTTAGTAGTTGCTAATAGAAAAAAAGGAATGTATAGATTTATTAATATTGCTTTTTCATTGTATTTTGTATATTCCAATAAAAATAAAAAAAAATAAAAAAAAGAGTGTGTTTGAGATTTCAACAGCTCTCTGATAAAGAAAAATAGCTTATTCTGGAGAGTGTGTTGTTTACATTAAGTGAGGAAAAAAGACTGTATGATCTGAATCTTCAGCTTTTCATGCTGCTGTGTTAGAGGTTATCATTTATTAATATATAATATGATGATCACTCAGATGTTCTTGTGTTTCACTTTCAGAAAACAGACTGATACAGAGACATAATGATATCATTCATTCAGGTCAGGACATGGGTTGTTGGTTTATGGGTTGCAGTATCATCTCAGGCCACAAGAGGCTCCTATAACTGTTTAATGGAGAAATACCAGACATCACCTCGCTTTTCTGAAGCTCAGGGTCCTAAACAGCTGTTTATAGACAGAAATAGCCTTGATGGAAACACCACTCTTTCTGCTTTTCTTCATCTGATGATGGAACACATTATATTATGTTGATGAAAATATGATGCTATTATGATGCATCTGAATGTTCATCTTCTGCAGCTGCGGTCGATATAAAGTCACAGATTACGGTCAGCAGCTCAAACTCTGAGACGACATCAAGACAAACTCCAGCAACAGCTCCTGCACAAGGTTCATGATCTCTGACACACATCAGCAGTCTCTCACTTCACTGCTTTACACCGTCACAACTGATCCGACCACAAGAACATCAGCCTGCTGATTCACCAGTTCAGCACTGAACCTCAAAGATTCAGAAATACATGTGAATTCAACATGTTTTCATACACAGTCCTGTGTTTTAGCTGCTGATGTTCTGCATTTCAGTGCTCATGCAAACTTACAAAACATCACACTTTACACACAAATATCTATAAATGAGAAAGAGATCACATTGACAGACAGATTCTTTTTAAATGTCATTAGATCAGTTTTCTCCCAGCTCTTTGAGACTAAAATAAAATGATAGTAGATGATAGATTAATGAAGCGAGTTCATTCATCATTTCTGTGATGTGAAGCTCTAGTATGATGTGATGTTGATGATGTTCATTATGTTTGAACTGAACTAACAGACATGATCACAGCTCCAGCAGAAACTGAAGGCAGAAGGACTGCTGGATCATTATTCAGAGGTACCTCACGTCTTTACTATGCTTTGATTTCATTCCCAGTTTCACAGATTGAGTCTGTTTTTTCTCTTGATTGTGTCTATCATCATCTTTCCTGCAGTGATTGTGATTATTGCTGAGTTTGCAGCGTTTGCTGCTCCTACTGTGATTCTTCTTCAGATCGTCTGTGCAAGAAGAGCTGGTGAGTGTTTGAGATGATTCACATTGATCTTTAATAATCTGAGAGATCAGTAATGATGTAGTGTTGAATTATTTTGCAGGGAGGAAGAACTCGCAGCACCAGAGGAAATAGTGATGAATACAATATTAGAATAAAATACTCTATAAATAACAGATTACAGCAAGATTGATCTTCATCTCAATGATATTATGGATATTTGCATGCAGCTTATTTGCTCCACATACATATAATACATGGTAATTTACCTTGATTCATCTAATCCTTACATTCAACTTTTTACAGAAGGCTTTTTAAATGTTGTAATGGTCCATTTTAACTGATGATGTGACACGTGTCTGTTAATTATCATACGACATATTTATGTTATATGCCGTTATGACCGCAATGGAAAGACTCCAACATACACCTCAGACGCTGCAGATGACATCCAGACCACAAACTTGAAAATAAATCAAAATGTGCTCTTGAAAATACTGTTTAAAATGTTGTCTAAGTCACTTTTCCCTCAGTATTTCACGTTAGTTTGCTGCTGTTAGTGACCATGACTCCACCTGATGAGCTAACTTGTGTTAAAGAGGCAGCGAAACATGTTTGTTGGCTGAAGTAAAGTTTATTTCAGGTAATATATGTGAAATTAAATTACTCACCAGGTAATGTTTTCACCTTTATGATGGTGATACAGCCGAACGTCAGAATAAAGGCACCAAAACCCTTCTGATGTGAAAAATGACACATTTTGCTGTTAACATTGCAAATGAAACATTTGAAAATATGTTTGTTTTACAACAAATAAAAATAATATACTAACCTTTATGGTGAGTTACTGATATATTTTGTCCATTAACCACCACTTCCACCTCAGAGTTAACAAAAAAATAGAAGAGAAATCGCTCTTGTGATTGGTCAGTTTTTTGCGGGCAAGTTCACTACTGTAAATTGATTTACAGTAAATACATTTTACAGTAGTGACCATGTATTTTCCCATAATCATTTGCTGTTTACAGTAATATACTGTATACACAAGCATATTACAGTAAAATACTGTTCAATTACATAAATCGGTTACAGTGAAAGATAATGATGATTTTCCAGATATGTATCCAACAAAGACATGGGCCATACAGTCTAAATATGATAAAAATTATATGGATGAGGATTCTGAAACATACAAAAAGTATTTTGAGTAGAAGATTTAACTTCCCCTGAGCTTGCTACATGTATTAGAGATGTCTGTGTTTCACAAACACAGTTCAAAGCTTTCTTGCTCTATGAGAGAGATGGCAATTATTTATTTATTTTTCACTCTCTGTCTCACATTTAATAACAGATTTAGAATTTCTTCACAGCAGTGGTTATTACATATTCACTTAGTTGTCACAGAAGCTCTCTTGCTGTAGATCATTAAAGCGTTATGCTGCCTCAGAAGTCTTTCTGAAATCACATTTGGGAGGAACCGTGTACAAACCATAGACTGTATAAAAACATGGACGTAGTGTCTGTGACGTCACCCGTAGGTTTCTGAAGAGCATTTTTGAAGCCCAAAGTGGGCAGAGCTGGCCGGAGCCATCTTGGCAGCGTCACTCCTGGATAATCGAAAATGGGCAAAGAGGCGGGACGTGGGCGGAGCTGGTTGCTGAAACCACACCCATTTAGCTTGATGGTGCTGACAGCAGCAGCAATCCACCTGTCACTCAAGTTACCACGCCCTTAATTATGCCTAATTTTAAGGCTTAATATAATTGAAACGGATGAGATATTAAAACATTCACCCCCCTCACAGTTGTCATGAAGGGCAAATTAGCTAACCGCTTTTTGTACCAGGCTGTAAAAAAAAAAAAAATCTGCTGTAAAGTTGGGCATTTTAACATGGGGGGGGGGTCTATGGGATTAACTCCCTTTTGGAGCCAGTCTCTAGCGGCCAGTCGATGAATTGCAGATTAAGACACTTTCGTGTTGTTTTCAAGAGAGAGAGACCGGGAGGTTGCCACTTGGTACAAATGCTGCCTGTAAAGTCATAAAGGATCGAGTCATCAAAGCTTTCGCAGCTGTAGCATCGAGTCTTCTGAGAAGAGGAGAGCAATTCACAGTTTTTAGCGGGGTTAAGTTAGTTTTCTTTTCGACATTCCTGACACATAAAGCGATAAACAGCAATAACTCCAAAACGAACTTGCCCTAAAAAAAACTAAACAGTGTGAAACAGGCACGAATTAGAATCACAAACTTGGCTGCATTCAAGTCTTCAAGGCATTTTGAGGACACAACATCGTCAAGTAAGTAATTTTAACGAATGTTACAGTATCCACTGTAGTTGTCTGTTAGTAAAAACATAGTTTTATCAGTCATTATCAGTGGATCAGGTGTCCCTGACTGGTGTGACTGAGTGGAGGTGGGGCTGATTTGCATATTCATATATGCACGTATAGTAATGGAGGCAAGGGTGTAGTGTTACATTCAAGCTATTTTAAGGCATGATAAAATTATTTTCACAAGAAAAAAATATGTAATTTTGATGATCAAAGATGAGTTTTAAGGGATAACATTTTTGACTACAGGGGGTTTTAAAGGGCCTATAGACATAAGACCAGTTTCAATCAGTAGAGAATGCAGTGGGCATCTTTCACAACCTCTCATTTTACCCCTACTGGTATTAACTTTCTTTTTGTAATAGCTTTTTCCATCAGGGAGACAGAGACATGAGACCTGTTTCATCCAGTAGAGGGCGACAGTGAGCATCTTTCACAACCTCTCTTTTTAGCCCTATTTGTAGATAAGGGGATTGCATGTCCAAAATTAACTTTCTTTTTGTGATAGCTTTTTCCATCAGGGAGACAGAGACATGAATTTAGCGTCAATCAATAGAGGGCGACAGTGAGCATCTTTCACAACCTCTCTTTTTAACCCTACTGGAGAAAAACGGAATTGCACGTCCAAAATTAACCTTTTTGTTATAGCTTTCTTCAGCAGGAAGATAGAAACATGAAACTAGTGTCAATCAATAGAGGGAGATTGTGGACTTTTTTCACAGCCTTTCATTCAAGATTCAAGATTCAAGATTCAAGATTTTTATTTGTCACATACACGATTATATCAAAGTCAAAAGTCAAAGTCAAAGTCAAAGTCAAAGTCAGCTTTATTGTCAATTCTACCACATGTACCGTACATACATACAGAGAATTGAAATTGCATTACTCTCTTACTCCCTGGTGCATACAGATAACACTAAACACTAACAGTAGAACGCAAAAATATACAAATAAGGACATGTAGGAAAAAATAAAAATAAAAATAATAATAATAATAAAAATAAAAAATATAGATAAAGTGACATAAGGCACATGGTAAATAGTGCAAACCAGTGAAATACACAGACAGTGCAGAATATGAATGGTGTAGTATATAGAGAGTATATAACCAGAAGTGAAATGTGAGTCAGGTCCGCTCCATGGACAGTGCAAATATTATAGAATACAAAAACAGAGGAAATATACATACAATGAAATAAGTAAAAAATAAGATATAAAGAACAAAATATAAAATATAAAAAATGTGCATGACAGTATACTGTAGACTTAAATATTATGATAAGCAGGAATGTACAAGAGAGGAATGTGCAAACAGGTTGTACATGGTTGTCATGTAGCAGCAATACCAAAAAAATAAAAATAAAATACCAAAACACAGAAAGTGCTGTGTGCAAATGACACTGTCAGCGGGAGGTAAAGAATAATGAATATCTTACTGATTGTTAAGTGATTAATAAGTGGTCATGTTGATGTTAAGAGGGTGAGTTTGAGTTCAGGAGTCTGATGGCCTGGGGGAAGAAACTCCTCCTAAGTCTCTCAGTTTCTCAGGCTACGGAAGCGCTTACCAGATGGCAGCAGAGTGAAAAGAGAGTTACTAGGGGGGTCAATACACTTTCTATGGTCCCTGAATAGAAAGTTTTCAGGATTGTTGGTGAGACCCTGAATTTCCTCAGCTGTCGCAGATGGTACAGTCTTTGCCTGGCTTTCTTAACCTGTGTTTGAATGTGTGTAGTCCAAGTCAGGTCCTCGGAGATGTTTACACCGAGGTACTTGAAGCTGCTCACCCTCTCCACAGGGTCCCGCTGATCATAAGAGGAGTGTAGGGCCGCTGCTGTCTCTTCCTGAAGTCCACAATCAGCTCTTTAGTTTTGCTCACGTTCAGAGAGAGACAGTTGTCCTGGCACCATGATGTAAGTCTCTCTACCTCATCCAAGTATGCGGTCTCATCATTGTTGGAAATGAGGCCCAGAACCACAGTATCATCAGCAAATTTGATAATAGATGTGGAGCTGTGAGAGGACACACAGTCGTGTGTGTAGAGAGAGTAGAGCAGGGGACTCAGAACGCAGCCCTGCGGGGCTCCTTCGTTCAGGGTGATGGAGTTTGAGGTGAACTGGCCGACTTTCACCACTTGAGGTCTGCCAGTGAGGAAATCTTGAATCCAGTCGCAGAGTGAAGTGTTTAGGCCGAGGTCTGTGAGTTTAGAAGCTAGCTTGATGGGGACTAATAATAATAATAATAATAATAATAATAATAATTCATTACATTTATATAGCGCTTTTCAAGGCACTCAAAGCGCTTTACATACAAGGGGGAATCTCCTCAACCACCACCAATGTGCAGCATCCACCTGGATGATGCGACGGCAGCCATATTGCGCCAGAACGCCCACCACACACCAGCTTACTGGTGGAGAGGAGACAGTGATGAAGCCAATCAGACTATGGTGTTGAAAGCTGAGCTATAGTCAGTGAATAGCAGCCTTGCAAAGTTCCCATTGCTGCTGTCAATGTGTGTGAGGGAGGAGTGGAGTATGTGAGAGATGGCATCATCAGTAGATCTATTGGGACGATAGGCAAACTGAAGAGGGTCCAAAGTAACAGGGATGGAGGAGCCAATGTGGCTCTTTACAGGTCTCTCAAAAACCTTCATGACTATTGATGTGAGGGCAACTGGACGATAGTCATTCAGACAAGATGGTTTATTGTTCTTAGGCACAGGGATGGTGATAGATTTTTTAAAGGAGGTGGGAACCACAGAGGTAGCAAGGGAGTCTTTAAAGATTGAAGTGAACAAACCAGCAAGCTGATCAGTGCAGGACCTCAGGACACAGCCAGTAATACCTTCAGGGCCGGCCGCTTTCCTTACGTTCACTCTCTTTAGGGCCCTCCGAACCTCGTCCTCCGACACGGTGATCACATGATTATCGCTGCTCTGCCTGCTGCTTCCTGACGCGCTGCTTGGCAGAGTCGCGCTGCCGCCATTGCATTCAAAGTGGCCGTAGAAGGTGTTTAACTCGTCGGCCAGCAACAGATCTGCTCTCACCTCCGCGGAGGATTTGTTTCCAAAGGCACAGATGGTGCTTAGTCCCTGCCACATGCGTCGAGAGTCATTGAGCTGAAAATGAGACTCAATTCTCTCCTTGTATCGGAGTTTGGCGGCTCTTACTGCTCGTCTGAGAGCATAACACCATGCTTTGTACTCGCTCATATTCCCAGACAAAAGAGCCTCATTGTATGCGGCAGTGCGTTTGTTAACCGCAGCACGGATTGTTCTGTCCACCCACGGTTTCTGATTTGGAAAGGTCCTTACAGTCATTGTTTCTGTAGCTTGCTCGGTTAGCGTGTTTACAAAGCTTAATGCTACATCCGTGAACTCGCTGACGTCAGATGAACTCGCACGGATCATGTCCCAGTCGATGTCATCAAGAGCCACCTGTAGCATAGCTTCTGAGTGGGAGGACCAGCGCGTCACTTCTCTCTTCACCGGGGCTTCCTGAGCGAGCCTTTGTTTATATTCCGGTGTGAGGAAAATGGAGGCATGGTCCGAAAAGCCAGTAGTGAGCGGGCTTTGTAGGCATTCTTAAACTGAGAGTAGCAATGATCCAGTGTATTCGGTTGTGACGAGTGGGGCGGGGCCGCTCATCATCATTAACTCCACCGGCCTCGCTCCGTTCCCACGGCTCTCGGCCCCGCCCCACTCGTCACATACCCTCATCGCCCCTCGCAGGCCGGGGGGTACTCCCGAGACTGCGCTCTACTCCCCCCTTCCCCCCTCTCTGGGGGGGGGAGCCGATCACGGCAGCTGTGGCGTACCTGGGGGTAAGGACAGACAAGGCGAGAGAAAAGGAGACGGAAGGATGAGGAGAGACAGAGACGAGAGAGGGGAGAGAGGAAAAAAAAAAAAAATCTCATCCTGGTTCCCGGACACACTGCCGCTCGGTCCTCAACCAGCTGAGAGGCTCTCACTCGCGGTGCCATGCGATGGTACTGGACATCCTTTGGTGGACGGCTCGACGCTCCGCCTCCTGGCGGACGGCGATGGCTGCTCCAGTTTGAGGGCAGCCGGCAGCGAGTCCCCGTTCCCTGCTCCTCCCCCAACATGGCGGACGGCAGCAGGCTCCGGCCTCCTGGCGAACGGCGCCGACTCCTCCGCTCCCTCTCGGACGGCAGCCACCCCTCCTTGACCCCGGAGCACGGCAGCGAGCCTTCCGTCCCACCTGATCTTCTATCGTTCCAGCACCACCGCCTCGGGCAGCCACTGGCGGTCTCCGCTTCTCCGTGCTGCCCGACCTCCTCAGCACCGCGATCCCCTCAGCAGCGAGGGCTTCTTCTTTTTTTTTTTTTTTTTTTCGGCCTGTCAGTAACACAGATAACACATGACAGTACGTATGTGTAGCTATGCTATCATCATTCACAAACTTTTTTTTTTTTTTAATTAATTAATTTAATTTTTATATACCCTTTTATTTAACCACACTATGACAGACAAGACCGGGGGACAGAGAAAACAAGAGAGAGAAAGAGGAGAGGAAAGAAAAAAAAAAAAAAAAAAAAGTTGTGGGGAAATTCAACAGAGAAGGGGGAGAGAGAGAGAGAGAAAAAAGGAGAATGGGGGATAGAGAGAGAGAGGAAAAAAAAACAAAAACAAAAAAAACAGAAAACAACAAAAACAAACAAAAAAAAACCAAACAAAAAAACAGACAATTTGCTTCGATACCTGCTGACAAAAAGAGAAAACAACAGTAGAAAACAACAGAAGACACAACATCATAGAGACTAAAGCAACAACCAACATCTGTATGAATCACAATAAATTCTAAATGTTAAATGTTATTAGGCAGCACACATAATATTACAAAATAAGTTTTGAAGCAACAGCAGATCAAGACAATGCGTGTCTGTGAGCACCTGTTTTTACACCAATGTGAATGCTTGAGTGTACACCTGTGTGTGTGATCGCGCTTGTGTTCATAAGGTTCCTCCATGTAAATGTTTAATAGTGTGTGTGGGGCACAACAGCCCCATCCCGCAAGGTATGAAGCAGGCATGGAAAAGACCCGGGCCCCAAACATCCGGGGGCCCCCCAGGGCACGGGACCCCCAGGAGAACCACCGCAGGGACAACCGCGGCCTCCACCCAGAAAGGGGCAGAGGAGAGCCCGAAGGTGGGACCTCCGACAGTCACAGTGTAGACGCCCCAGGGTGCCGTGGCGGCAAGGCCGCAGGCTCCACCGGCAGCCGACCACACCAGGGCAGACCGGGCCCTGGGCCCGGAGATCCAAAGGCCCCCCACCCACCAATCGGGGCCCAGCAAGGCCAGTAGGGCCAGGCCCCGCCAAGCGACCGCCGAGAGCGGGCCGGCGCTCACCCGAGCATCCTGCCCCGGCGCGAGAAACCACCAATGCACCGGCGGCATCCTCCACCGGCAGGGCATAGTGGTGGGGTGGGGGTCGACTGAGATGATGAGTGAGGCGGAGTCTAAGGCCCGACCTGACACATAGACGTAGACGAACAAGCACACATATACACAAGCATACGTTCCCACCCTCATGCACGCAAACGAATATTCAAACCCTCACCCCACATGTAGACTCACAGAAATGGACACGGTACCCGCACTCACACTCCCCATATGCACTCTATACTCCTAGATCCAGGCACCACCACCCCCAGAGGGGAAGCCAGCGCCCGATCCCGGAGCTGAACCCCCTTCGCTCCGGCGTGGGGACAGGAAGACCACCCCGGTCCCCGCAGCAGCAGAGAAAACCAACAGCCCAGACCCCGACCGGGCGGCCAGCTCATCCTCACAGCCCCCGGCCCCAGACAGAGAACAGAGAACAGGGGTGTGAGAAAAAAAAAAAGAAGAAAAAAAAAAAAAAAAAAAGAGACCCCATGCTTCACCCCACCCGCTCAAATGTAGTGTTGGTGTGTGTTGTTCTAAGGTGCTTTAAAACAGGGGTGCTTTAAAACAGGGGAGGGGCACCCTCCACAAGCTTATGTCAGCTCGTCCCCTCCCTAGAGCCCTCAATGTCTATGTGCAACTTAAAATTGAGAAGTGGGCACTGGCACCAGAGGGAAGGCTGAATGAACAGACCGCCCTCCGGATGCCATTCAGTGTGCCCACCCCCAAGGCCCTATATGTATGTGTCATGTGACAGTAAGTAATGAGAATGTCTAAGCTGTAATGTGTGATTGAGATGCAGGCAGCCACGAGGAGACAGAGGAGTACCACCTCCCCCGCATCCCAGCGACACACCCGCACCTCAAAACCCTACCTATGTGTTGGTGTGATGGAGCGGGAGAAGTGAAGCCCTAGGGATGGGGAGGAAGGCATCAGAGGGGGCAAAATACCCCCATAGGCACCCCCGTTACCCCAAATCTGCCCAGGGCGGGGGGCCCAGGCCCATCCAGACCAGGGCCCATGGCAGCCCGGGGCGGCCCACCAGACCCCACAGCAGAGGAAAAACTACCCCACCCCATCATTCAGTCAGCTCCCAGACTACAAAAGACAATAAGACACCCAGGTAAAGCCCATTTACCCCGCCTCTATTGGACCCCCCCCCTGCGGAGGCACCGATGCATCGAAGACCCCCACACCAGAGCCGGGCCCAAGCGCATGCACCAACCCATGCTCCGTGAAGCGAGGGCTTCTTCTGACAGCATGTCCCTCCTTCCTCCCGGGTTTCGGCACCAATGTAACAAAGTTCGTAGAACGGGAAGAAGGAGGCGGGAACCGGCGAACATTCAAAAGACTTTAATAAAATAAATAAACACAAAAGTAAAGCGGCAGCCCCTCACGGACGACTGCCGCACACAAAACACAAACTAAAATCCAGGCCTGGTCCTCTCTCGTCTTCCACTGTCGTCGCTCCTCCTTTTATCCTTCCGGAGCTCCTCCATGGGACTCGAGACCGGTGAGTGGCGCAGGTGTCGCTCATTATCATTAACTCCACCAGCCTTGCTCCGTTCCCACGGCTCTCGGCCCCGCCCCACTCGTCACATCGGTCCTCTAGTTGGACAGGATATATGTTGGTGAAAGTTCGGCATGACATGCCTGAGGTTGGCTTTGTTAAAATCCCCCGTGATGATAAAGGCAGCGTCAGGATGTTTGTTAATGTAGCCGCTGAGCACATCATGAAGCTTAGACAAAGCCAAGCCGGTGTCTGCCTGTGGTGGGATGTAAACAGCAGTAACGATGATCGAAGGAAACTCACGGGGAAGATAGAATGGGCGGCAAATGATGGATAGATGTTCCTGATGAGGCGAGCAGGAGCGCGACAGAGAGTAGATGTTCCTGGGGTCACACCATTTCTTGTTAATCATGAAACACACTCCACCACCTTTGGATTTACCGGCCTCAGCTGTTCTGTCCATCCGTAAAACAGAAAAGTTGTCAGACGGCGTTACAGCAGTGTCCGGAACCGAGGGCGTGAGCCATGTTTCAGTCAAACAAATTATGTTACAGTCCCTTATGTCCCGTTGGAAACTTATCCTGGCTCTGAGATCGTCCATCTTATTCTCCAAGGATTGGACATTAGCGAGCAGAATGCGAATGCGAATTCCAGCGCTTTTTCCACAGTGTTTCTTGTTCCGTCGCCTGTGGCCATTGTTCCCCTCCGCGTTCTGGAGAATCTCAAGAGGCCATGATGAATTCGGGGATAAAGTGTCCTGAAGCAGGTTAGTGTAGCGGTGTCCAATGTCCAAAAGTGTTCCTTTGTCGTAGGTGATCTGTGCAGATGTTATGTGTGTAAAAAGAGAAAGCAAAGTAAGTAAAAAAGTAAATAAAAGCACAATCTTAGCGGAGCAACCTGGACGGCGTCCGAACAAAGTAGCGCTATCTTGTATCTACACAAAAACACAAAACACACAAACCACAAAAACACAACACAGCAACTGAACACATATAACCCATTTCCACCAAGGCAGTTCCAGTGTTGATTCGGAGCCAGAGCCTAGTTTCAAACCGGTTCTTTGTCTTTCGATATCCAAAGCACCAGCTCCGAACCAGGAAAAGCGGTTCGTAAGTAGCACCAAAACATTGCTGGGCTAGAAGTAAGAACCGCTTGCGTCAGGGGCTGTGGGCGGGGTTACCGTGACCAACAAGACGACAGAAACTTTGGACCGCCATATTTGAAATAGCAGCTAAACACGAACACGTTGGATTTGCCGTGTTTGGATGCTGATGAACACACAAAAAAGGGCTCGCCAGTCAAACCAACTAAGAACTGGCAGTAGCACTGGCTCTGAACTAGCACCTGGTTCCTGCTGGTGGAAAGGGGGTAATAAAGGAAGAAAAGAGAATCATAATGCATGAACATATAAAGGTCATTTGTTTGTTGTATTTCTGCAAATGAGTAAATTAACAGTGATTATCATCATTAAGTCAAATAAACAGAGTCTGTATGAAGTTTTACAGTGATGCTTTACATCTATTCAGAGTCAAGACTTTCTCACAATACTGAGATGATTGACAGCCGTTCTACACTTTCATAACTGAAATAGTGAATTTATTATAGCAGTTGTAGAGTTTCAGAGCTGTGATCTCACTGTTGAGGTTTGGAAACATGTGAGAACTCAGTTTGACCGCAGTAGAGCTGAGATCATCTCTGAACCCAGATTAGACTGATGATGATGATGCTGTGAGTTTAACGCATTCAGACCTCAGTCCCTGTTTTTCATTTAGTGAGATGCTGCACGTTATTAAACTCTACCTTTTCAGTTAACAATAATATTAGTTCAGTCCCTTTAATAAACTGAATCTTAATCCAGTCTTAACTGACAATGTAGAGTTACTAACATTGATTAGATTTTTTTTTTAAATTCCCATTAGACCTTTATAGAAATGTTAAGAGTCATCTGTTAGTTGCTAGCATGTGCTAACATTTTAACAATTTGACTCCACTTTTTTTAGAAAATAGGCTCATTTTACAACTCCGTTGAGTTTTACCATTTTTGAATCCATTCAGTCGATCTCCGGGTCTGGCGGTAGCACTTTAGCTTAGCTTAGCTTAGCTTAGATCATTGAATCTGATTAGACCGTTAGCATCTCGCTCAAAAATGACCAAAAAGTTTCGATATTTCTCCTATTTAAAGCTTGACTCTCCTGTAGTTACATTGTGTACTAAGTGGAAAATGAAAAGTTGTGATTTTCTAGACCGATATGTCTAGGAACTATACTCTCATTCCAGCGTAATAATCAAGGAACTTTGCTGCCGTACCACGAGTGCAGCAGGTGCACTGATATTACACAGCACCTGAAAGTAGTCCCCGGCTATATCATAACTAGTTACCTAGCTGGGGACTATTTTCAGGCGCTGCGTAATATCATTTTGCCTGCTGCACCCATGGTACGGCAGCAAAGTTCCTGCTCCTCTGTTGAGTTAAACAACAGAGGAACAACTTGGATTCATGGAAAGACTGATTTTTCTTCTTGAAAAACATTTTTAAAACAAGAAGATTGGAACCTGCGGATTAGCATCTGGCTGCTGGATCACCACTCTATCAGCTAACTGCAGATTTCCCTCCAAAAAAATGATTTTTTAAAGGAACTCCGGCTGAAAAACTTTTCACAATTGGGGGAAGTCGTGGCCTAATGGTTAGAGCAGGGGTCACCAAGTTCGGTCCTGGAGGGCCGGTGTCCCTGCAGAGTTTAGCTCCAACCCTAATCAAACACACCTGAAGCAGCTAATCAAGGTCTTACTAGGTATACTTGAAACTTCCAGGCAGGTATGTTGAGGCAAGTTGGAGCTAAACTCTGCAGGACACTGGCCCTCCAGGATCAAGTTTGATGATGCCTGGGTTAGAGAGTCGGACTCGTAATTGAAAGGTTGCGGGTTCGAGTCTCAGGGCCGGCAGGAATTGTAGGTGGGGGGAGTGAATGTACAGCGCTCTCTCCACCTTCAATACCACGACTGAGGTGCCCTTGAGCAAGGCACCGAACCCCCAACTGCTCTCCGGGCGCCGCAGCATAAATGGCTGCCCACTGCTCCGGGTGTGTGTTCACTGCTGTGTGTGTGCGCACTTTGGATGGGTAAATGCAGAGCACAAATTCCAAGTATGGGTCACCATACTTGGTCGTATGTCACTTTCACTTTCACTTCACTTATCTTCAGGTACTAAACAGAGATGAGAGCTCTATCTGGCACAAACCCTTAACAATTTTTTTTTTTTTTTTTTTACTTTATTCTAGTAAAATCTCTCATTATTACATGCTAAAAGCTAAAGCTAGCTGCAGCTTTGGCTCAGTGCCCAGTCTGATCACCATGGCAACCCTGGCTCAAGCAGAGTGCAGGGAGGTGTGTTACCCAGAGAAGTGCAGAAGTGTACAGGCACGTAAAACACACAAAGAGAAAACTCTCAGAGACAATCCTGATGTTCTGTACGCTGACTACATTCAGCTCGATGGGAAGAGAATCAAGAACAACTTCATCTTCATCCACACTGGGCCATCATGGGATTAATGTGGACAGTCCGCTAGTGTGGACTGCTCATAGAGATCCTGCGGTGAGCCCAAAGCTGTGGTCCTCGCCTGAGCAAGCCTGCACTGGGCCTGTTTAGGTTTGGTGTGGACTGGCCCTAGTCCACTGTGCCCACAATAAGCCAGCATGGGCCCCGCAGAGACATGTTTGCAGGGTAGCTCATCTGGGGTATAAAAGGTGTTCTCACACTGCATTTGTATGCTTTGCAGACTTAGTGTATTAGAGATGTGCAGGATTACTAATGTCTTTATAATACTCTATGCATGGCTAAACGTGACTAAGCATAAGTGCAGGGGGCTTACCCTTCGCTTATCTGATCACTGAAAGCTATAATAATGTATGGACTTCCTGACTTGGGGCTTTTTCTATACTTCCAACCTTCTCTTCTTCTCTACTTCTCTTTCTCTTTCTCTCGCATCTCAGGCGCCTATCTATCCTATTGATTGTTTGTATTTCAAAGGTAGACTTATATTTCTCAAATTTGGTAACTTACATTGGTAACTCAGATTGACTCCAGGAACCGGGTTGGGATCCGCTGGTCTATATAAATGTGCTTTAGCTACATCAGGTTCCTCATTCCTGGTCCTGGAGAACCACTTTCCAACTCTAATTAAACACACCTGAATCATCTAATCGAGGTCTTTGAGTTTACTTGACAATCTCAGCCAGGTGTGTGAATGAGGAACCCTGCTTCACATAAAATCATTGAAATTAACACTGAATCAATGAAACTAACAGTGCACTTGTAGATGGTCTGCAGCAGCTATAGCAAACATTAATGCGAAAGGAAAAAGTTGAGTTTCAGTTGTAGAAATCCAGTTAAAGAAAGAAGCGGAAGTGTGATCTGAATGTGTGAGAATTCACAGCATCATCCGTCTAAACTGGGTTCAGAGATGATCTCAGATCTGTGTGGGTTAAACCAGTGCGGTCAAACTAACTGAGTTTCCACAGCCAGCAGCAACACACTTCTGAAACACTAGAACACAAAGCACGACACAAAGAGACAAAAGATGACCATCAGAGATGAGAGGGAAAATAATGTGTGTGTCTGTGTGATGATATGATTCAGATATGTCTCGTACAAATGTCTTGACTCTGCAGTAGTTTCAAAAACGTAAACATTTCGAGGCTCCAATCAGAGTCTGAGCTCCAGAGTTCATTTATAATGGAAACTTGATGTCTGCTGTCGCTGTTCTGGTCTCTTAAAGACTGAACAGCTCATGTTTGATTAATGCTGATGTGTGTCTGTTGATGCAGCTGCATGTTTTACTGTGTTAAACAATAACAATGCTGATGACAAGAGCTGATAAACTGTAACTTGAATGCAATGTAAGTCGCTTTGGATAAAAGCGTCTGCTAAATGCATAAATGTAAATGTATGACACATACTGACTTTCATAATCACATTCATAAAATATAGCATTTTACGACCAAATCAGCCTCCTTTTAGAGCATCTCTTTAAACAGCTCAGTCTGTGTCACAGCACACAAATCCAACTAACCGAGAATCATCAGCCGTCAGAGTGACTCGATCCGCTGTGAAATCCACCGGCTGAAGGGAACATGTGCTGGGGTTTGGTGTTTGTTAATAAAGGACTCTGGATCTGATCTGTTTTCTCAGGACTGGAGGGAGAAAAGCAGCACATTATAATCCATGAGTAGAAACACTTCAGAGACGCTCATGTAGTGTGTGTGAAGACTGTTTGCTTGACCAAGCTGGTTCTGAATACTAATTATTTCAAACTACACTAAAAACTGTTTAATTCGTTTTCTAAAAGTGAGTCATGGATAGTGGAAACCTTCTCAGCATCAAACCAGTTTTATGACTAATAACTAAATTATTTTATTTCTAGAATGTAATGGAATGCAGGAAACTACTGAAAGAGGTGAAACTAACAGTAATGCACTTGTGCAAAAGTATCAGCTATAGATTGTGTTCAGATCAAATCTGGTTAACAATACGCAGTTCTGACGCGTTTCACAAAATATATAGCAGCACTTCTCCATTACGCTCAGGCATCGTGCCACTAAGCATCAACTTTAGCATGTTTTAAACACTCAGTCGGTCAGATCAGAGGAAGTGAACAAACACAGGAAGAGCTGATAGTATTTAAAGAAAGAGTTGAGAGCATATAATGAAGAGAAAGACTGACAGAAAGAGAAGATGGCTGATAAGTGTGACCTGTGTCTGCTGGGGCTGATCTTTCTCTCTTCACTTCAAACAGGTAAACACATTTCTACACGCTCTTTAAAGAGTTTGAACATGCTTTATTCTTCCTGACAGTCATGTTCTGATCTCAGACTCACATTTATAAACTGAAATCTGACTCTGAGAATGACCTGCTCTCACAGGAGTTTGATTATGAAGCTTTTATGGATTATTCTTGAACACTGTTTTATTGCTTAATGCGACTCTGAGACCTGCTCTTTAGTTGAATTAGTCAAGTCAAGTCACCTTTATTTATATAGCGCTTTTAACAATA
This sequence comes from Schizothorax lantsangensis, assembly GCA_027422415.1. Taxonomy (NCBI): domain Eukaryota; kingdom Metazoa; phylum Chordata; class Actinopteri; order Cypriniformes; family Cyprinidae; genus Schizothorax; species Schizothorax lantsangensis. Next base: position 149,798 of record JAPDDO010000132.1, read on the forward strand.
CAGATTGTGTCAAAGCACTTAACAGTATCAAGTTGGAGGATAGAGTGTCAGTAATGTATAACAATAAGATTAAACACTCAATTTTCAATTAGTCTGAGAAAGAGTTTCAACATGATCAGTTTATTCTTGTGTTACATAAAGAACATACTGGATTATTCCTGAATGAACTAAAACTAGACAGTTTCACACTCAAACATCTGATGCTGAATTATCTTCATATCAAGAGTGTGTTTGTGATTTCAACAGCTCTCTGATAAAGAAACACAGCTTATTCTGGAGAGTGTGTTGTTTACATTAAGTGATGAAAAAGGACTGTATGATCTGAATCTTCTGCTTTTCATGCTGCTGTGTTAGAGGTTATCATTTATTAATATACAATATGATGATCACTCAGATGTTCTTGTGTTTCAGGTTCCAGTGGAGTGAATGAGACTCATGTGTTCATCAGTTCTGGTGAAAATGTCAGTCTGTCCTGTAATAATGCTCTTCATGACTGCAAATCAACTACATGGATCTATAACAGATTCAGAAATGTATCAGCAGTTGAACTGATTAATTTAGGGATAAAGAAGAACGACACAGAGAGTCATGAGAGACTGAGTCTGGGGTCTGACTGCTCTCTGAACATCAAGAACATCACAGAAGAAGATTATGGATCTTACACCTGCAGACAATATGTGAATGACAAACAACAAGGAACTGATGCTCAAGCTTTTCTGCATGTTCTTCATGGTAAGTTTATGATTATGTGGTCAATTTAAAAAGGTCAAATTCTTAATTTAAACTCTCATGATGATTGAAGAGAGTGTGATTGTGTGTTATTTTGTGTTTCAGTCTCATCATCATCCTCACAGACTGAGATCAGTGCAGGCCGCTCTGTGACTCTCTTCTGTCAGTTGTATTCATATGCTGGAGTCTCTTGTGATGATCGGATCCGTTCTGAGGGAATTGAGCTGTTCTGGGTGAATCAGGCTGGTGTTAAACTGAATATATCAGACTCCAGATATCAGATATTATTCTCATCAGATCACTGTATCATCAATCTGACTACAACACTCCTGAATGAAGATCACAACAGAGAGTGGAGATGCAATGTTACTCACAGAGATCAAGTCAAGAGCTCAGACACACATACTGTCAAGAGTTCAGGTGAGAAAACAATCTCATCAATCAGTTACTGAAGAGTCTCTGTTAGATCTGCTAATATAATGATGCTAGAGTTATCTTGTGTGTTTACTAGTGCTGTCAATCGATATATTTTTTTAACTAATTAATCGCAATTGTTTTCTGAAATTAATCGTGATTAATCCCACCTAACATTAAAGTTTTTAAATATACTTTTATATTGCAATAATTTCACATTCAATCTTCAAATTAATGTACAAACAACATAAAGACAGTATATTTTTTATATTTGTTTAATGGCATCTTTTTTATGTCTGAATTAGTATCACTGATACCAATTAATACTGATTTCCCTATATAAAAAAAACTAATATTTAACCATTGACTATAGCCATTCAACATTACATTAAGAGCTTTAATTTTTAACATTTATTAGACTTTAAAAATAACTTCTAATTTAAGTACTTTAAATAATCTTCACATAAACCCATTGTAATAAATGTCATATTTATCTACCTGTGCCCCTCAGCAGAAATATACAGAAATTGAATAAAGTTATCAAACACTAAATTCTAAACTAAATACAGATGAATCCTTAAAGCTATAAAAGTTATTGATTTCCTCTTTTTTCTTATGTTCTTGATGAACAGACATCACAGCAGCTGGTTGTTTTGGCTTCTATTTCTTTAAGAGCTGTTGCTGCTGAACATGACGCAGATCTGACACGCATCGTATTTTCTCTCAGCTCTCATCACCTTTTCTGACCGATTTCAGGTCGGATCCATTTCAGTCTCTTCTAATGAGCTGGCGAGTTAAATCCAGTGTGTTAGATGAGGGAGACAGTGCTGGGCTGCTCCAGGACAGTTTTGAAAACCATTTCAGAGACATGTTCTTAATAACTCATATATAACATATTACATGCATGCGCAGTTTTATAGCAGCTTTAATCGCCTTTTTGGTAACTTCGTGACTTAACTGTTCACGACATTGCATGCTCGTAGTTTCTTTGGCGATTTGATATAAAATGATAGAGTCTATGTGCGCGCCGGCACCTTTGTGCGTGTATTGAAGATCCCGTGGGGGGGGGCGGGGGGGGCTCGAGCCCCTGCCCCTTTGAGGTCCGACGCTAAAGTGCCCTTTCGGTCCGGTGCCCCCGGTCTGCGATTTCTGACGAGGGTATGGGTGTGCGATATGAAGATTGACGATTGATGAAGATTGACGTGGACGATGCTTTTGTATAAATATCGTAGTATCGTGCTACAGCACACATTCTATGAGCTGCAGTTCTGGCGCCGCCGTATCAATATACTGTACAACACCACATACATTCACACCAGTGTTAACTCAGCGGTAGAGTTACTCTCACGGGACACTGCACTTATTCACAATCACAAAATAACATTATCTGCATCTGCTTTAAAGCCTTACTGGTTAAACATATCATTCGTGTACTGTTCTGACGAGCGCCTTTTTCTGAGCACATACACCCAAAGCGCTAAATGAAAAGCCCGTCAAACAGCACCTGATTACTGAACTAAGTTATGTTTTGCGCTAATACTGTCAAAGCACACAAGGTTTACATATAGACTCAGTTGTGTCTAAATTGAAAGTAAACAGCTGAGAGAAACGGATGCCTGCCTGTATATTAGATGTGTGCAGCTCTTAAAGGGACAGTACTAAACATGCTGCCGACTGTAATTAAAGGGATAGTTCACCCTAAAATTTAATTTCTGTCATTATTTACTCATTCACATGTTGTCTAAAACCTGTATTCATTTCTTTCTTGTGCTGAACACAAAAGAAGATATTTTGGAGAATCTGGGTAACCAAACAGTTGCTGGTCCACCTTGACTTTAACAGTAGGGGAAAAAGTACTATGTAAGTCGTTGTGGACCAGCAACTGTTTGGTTTTCCACATTCTTGGAAACTCATTCAGGTTTAAAACAAGTTTTGAGTGAGTAAATGATGGTATAAAAATAAAACACTAGCCTATTTTAATTTTTGGGTGAATTATTCCTTTAATAATGTTAATAAAACACCAAACACAGAGAAAAAGCACTCACTACTCTTGACTGAAAAACTTTAATACAGTTGCTTTAATAGGAATCAATCTATATATTGTTTTATTTTTATATTTGTTCATTCAATTTCTTGAATGCTCCTGCTAAATACACCTATTGTAGCCTACCTTAAAATAAAACGCGGTTTATTTTATTTGTACATTATGTGTATTTGTAATGTGTATCTTTATTCTCATTTTTTTAATAACAAAGATATAAAGCAAGAGCTTATCAAACATTATTGAATGTGTTGACCTCAATCATTTGCTTTCCCCACATATAAAACCTGATGTAAATATATGCTTTCATTGTATATATCAATGATAGCATTGAGGGGTTGATCTTAAATGCTTAAAATCATATAGTGAGCATGTATTATACATACAAACTCATTCCAAGTTAGATCTACGTCAGTTTGTCATTTCATTCTCTCGTACATCACCTACAATCCTTAAACTTGAAAACTAATACTGTTATGTAAAAAGATACTCTATTGAATGTCAAAGAGACATCATTCATACCCAGACAATCCTAAACAATCATGTCATGGGTATGTAGTAAATATGAGCTATAGTCTGTTAGTGTGCAGATGGCTTTCAGCTCAAATAAACAACTCTCTGGAAAACTTGATACTGATTGGTCAATTGTATCATTCAGTCATCAGATATCCCATAATATTCACCGTTGTCCATGGCAACACTGTATATCAGACACCAGACTGATTATTAGCAGTACTGAAACCAGCATTACTTTCATACAAACACAACCTGACCATCTGGTGTCCTGACTGTAGTGAAAATGACCTCAGAGAACGTCAGAATTAATAAAACTGTAATATTGATGCAGTGTTCACGATGTTGTTTAGTACATTGTAATTGACTATTTTTACTGTAATATAGACTTCATAGCTACTGAACTGTGAATGACAACAGTAGATCAGAGAACGAGCACAGCTGTAATAAACAGGGAAGTCGTGGCCTAATGGTCAAGTCAAGTCATGTCACCTTTATTTATATAGCGTTTTTAACAATACAGATTGTGTCAAAGCACTTAACAGTATCAAGTTGGAGGATAGAGTGTCAGTAATGTATAATAATAAGATTAAACACTCAATTTTCAGTTAAGGGCGTTTCATTATTGAATTTGGAGATGTCATTGTCTAGCTCAGTATAGTTTAAATAGTATCTGTGAAATCAAATTGACGATAATCGCTAGAAATGAAGTGTCCCCAACTGAGCAAGCCAGAGGCGACAGCGGCAAGGAACCAAAACTCCCTCTGAGACAGAATGGAGAAAAAAACCTTGGGAGAAACCAGGCTCAGTCGGGGGGCCAGTTCTCCTCTGGCCAGGATATTATTGTTTATTCATTGTTTACTTATTGTTTTAATTACATTTTTAAATGTATAAATGTATTATATTTCTATTTTTATATTGTTGCAATTTCTAACAATAATAGTATTATGTAGTTAGGTATTTTATTATTATATTTTTAATTATTTGTTTTATTTTTAGTTTTATTGTATTTTAGTCGAGGTCTTCACTGGGGATATGTCTCTGGGGCTCATCGCTGACGATCAGGGCTGCAGACATCATCTCCCGGCGCCGATCCACCATCTGATCCGGACACGGACTGAGAAACAGAATAAGAAAGAAACAACTATTAGCGTAGATGCCAATCTTCTTACGATGTAACGAGTACATCGTGTGTTATGGGAAGTGTTCCCGGTTCCGGTTGATCTAATTAATGCAGCCTAACAATCCTTTAACGGATTTGAATAATAGAAGTGTATTAGTGTGTTAGGTGTATGTCAGGTTAAAGAGGTGGGTCTTTAATCTAGATTTAAACTGACAGAGTGTGTCTGCCTCCCGAACAGTGTTAGGTAGATTGTTCCAGAGTTTGGGTGCTAAAAAGGAAAACGATCTGCCGCCCGCAGTTGATTTTGATATTCTAGGTATTATCAAATGGCCAGAGTTTTGATGGTTAGAGAGTTGGACTTGTAATCCAAAGGTTGTGGGTTCGAATCTCAGGTCCGGCAGCGATTGTTGGTGGGGAGAGTGATTAACCAGCACTCTCTCTCTCCACCCTCAATACAACGACTGAGGTGTCCTTGAGCAAGGCACCGAACCCCCAATTGCTCCCCGGGCGCTGGAGCAATGGCTGCCCACTGCTCCGGGTGTGTGTTCACAGTGTGTGTGTGTGTGTGTTCACTGCTGTATGTGTGTGCACTTGGATGGGTTAAATGCAGAGCACCAATTTCGCGTATGGGTCACCATACTTGACAATACATCACATTATTATTATTATTAAACTTACTATAAATCCTCATCACAAGTATCAGTTTTTCATGATAAATAAGGATAATTATGCTATTAAATGTGTCATTTATCATTGTATTGGTAGTTTGTTATTTTTCAGTATTTGGTTGAACACAGTAAATGCTGAATGTGTCTCTCTATATACAGGTGTCTTCTCTCTCCCAGTGATTGTGGTTGTGATTGTTGTCGGCGCTTCAATCGCTCTTCTCATTCCTGCTCTGATTATTTGGCTGATCTGTAAAAAAAGAGCCGGTGAGTTTGGAGAGTTTCTCATATTATATAACAACAGACAAACCATCCAAAACATCTAAGTATTTACAGATAAAATGAGAAATCAGTGAGTTATCAGAAATAATGTTTCTATTCTGCAGCGCTAGAATTCTTCCGGACTCTTTTAGAAATCGATTGTTGTGTTTGGTTTGTGGGTTTGATCATAACTATTCCCATGACATTATGTTTCAGGTGTCAGAAGAGCGACTGATGACTCTATGGTGAGTTTTGTAGGTTGATCTATGAGTTATTAATAACCATAAGCTCCACAGAGGACTGACTCTGAAATATCACACTCTTATTAGTCACATTAGATCAGGACAAGCTAGTATATTTCTACTGTTTCTGCTCTAAAGCTCACAGATAGAAGTAAATATAATGAATCAATGACACAATAAACATTTCCATTCATCCTCCTCACAGTGAACAATATGATTCATCTTCAGTAATGTGTGTATTTCATATCTGTGTATATTTGACAGTTACTGTGGTCATTGGATCTGTCATCCTAACATCATGTCTGTATAATAGATTTTCACTAAAACTGAAGGTTTTACACATATTTGAGCTAAACATTTGCAGCTCCTGTGTAAAATAATGAGCCTGCTTCACACAGTAGTGATGGATGGGCCTTTAACAGCTTGATTTGCTGTATTTTCATTGATGTTTAGGACCAGACAGATGATGTGACTTATACTGAAGTTACTGTGCACAGTAAAAACAGAGCCAAAAAGAACAAGGTGAGCAAACACTTCTTGATCTTCCATCAATGTCTTCTCTCAACATGACCTGTATCAGTTTTATTACATGCAGTTCTTCTAAATCTGTGTCTTGAACTGAGCTCAGACTACATGCTGTAATAATTGTGCATTAAATCAGTGACTGTGATGTTGATTCAGGTTCGCTGTGATGATAAAGTGACTTATGCTTCCATCAGAGGATCAAAAGCTGGAGATCAGGAAAACTGCAGTCAACTTTATGCCTCTGTGAACAAGAACCATCACAAATCAGACAAATAATTAAACAGAAACCGCATGAGCAGAGGAATATGAACCTTATATAACTGAACCCTATTGGTTTGATTCAGTGCCGTTATAATTGCTTGCAGTGTCTTTTACATGTTAAGAAACAAGCTCTGATTTATTTGTAGTTATTGGTTATTCTGATCAGTTTGGCATGTTTTTGTACAGTGTTTCTTTATTATTAATTCAGGATCTGCAGAGTAAAGTAACAAACGGAGGACAGTTTTACTCTCTTAGATCATTCTCATTAAATCATCTAGAGTCGGTTGTTCAAAAGTAATCTTGATCATATTTATTGGATCAAATCTTGAAAATGTGTTGTTCACAAAATCTTGGTTTTGATCAGGATCAGATCATCAGTTTGTGTTGTTCAAAAGTTTTTAGTAAGATTGGGATAGCTTTGATACTAAAAGAACAGGATTACACTGATCCCAGCAGAAGGGTGGATTTCAGGAACAAAAATGAAGTAAACTTTAAAACTGGTCCAAAATACAACATTTGTTACAATACTGGATAGCAAAATATGATTTCTAGATTCAGATTATACTGATCCAGATTGAGCTTTTTGAACAACTGGCCTCTATTATCTAAAACAGTTAATTAACTCCCAGCTTGCACTAATTATGAGAACAGGCAAAGCATGATGAAGTAAGTGTTTATTACAATATGACAGCAATGATAATCTGGTGCTTGAACCATTTGAGAAGCTGTTTGTAATATCATGTTTTATTTGTCAACAATAAAAAGCCTTTATCAAACATGTATATGTATAGTGATATTTTCCATCATTATTATATAAGCAAGATCAAGATAAATCTGTTCATTTCTGCTGGATCTGCCAGTTTTTCTAAGTGTCAGTTGATTATTAAGCAGCAAACACAAACTATGTAATTTTTAATTTTTTATTTTAC